>JAODAL010033075.1:0-46032 GCA_025379985.1 Phyllomedusa bahiana | reverse complement strand
TTTTTCCAAACGGGCTCTATGAGGACTTTTTTTTTTTGGGGGATGAATAAACGTTTTTAATTGTAAAACTTTGGCTTTAAGGATTTTTTATCGCTTTTTTTTTCCTTTTTATTTGTGGGGGATAAAAATAATCTTAATTCTGTGATTTTTTTTTTTTTTTTTTTTTTTACGGCGTTAAACCGTGGGTTAATTAACGACAGATTTATGGGGCGGGTCGTTACGCACGGGGCGCCCAAAATATGGGTACTTTTTTATTTTTGATTTTTTTTGGGGGGCGTTTGGGTTTGTAAAAGGGGAAAAGGGGCGGTGAGATTTTTATTTTTTTTTGTGTTTGTTTTTTACTGTTTTTCACTTTTTTTTTTCACTTTTTCACGTTTTTTTTTTTACTTTTCCCCTAGGGGATTTGAATGAAGATTTTTTAATCTCCATTAATGGAATCAGTACATAGCTTTTTGCTATGCGGGGTTCCTAGGGTAACTTCAGTCACGTCCCGGGGTCATGCCCACGGGGCACGGCCCGGGGTCGTGACGTCAAAACAACCCGGAAGGCTTCTTGCCCCCGGGGTGTTGTAAGGAGGCAGGGGCCCACGGACCCGATCCGTGCATTACTGCCGCGGACGGGAAACGCAGGAGGGCGATCTCCTCCTGCGTCTTTTTAAATTATTGCACCGATCGTCGGATAATTTAAGGGGTTAAAAGCCCCCCCCCCCCCCCCCCGGGGTGGTCCGGGCCGGGGGCCACCTGCGGGGTGTCACTGTAAAATACAGGACACCCCCGCCCCATCGCGCGAACTCTCTTTTTTGAGTTGCGCGATCCTCAGGACGTATCCTCGTAAAATGCGTTAACCCCCAAAACTTGAGTATGGAACGGCCAAGGTCGTGAAGGGTTAATCCTATCGGGACCCTTTTAAGGTGGCACAAGGGCGGCCTTTTCCAGGCTAACTCTGAAGCAATGGGGAAAAATGCACGTGGTTTCCCCAGATGAGTCCCCCTGGCACGGTTTAAAAGACCTTCGGCAGAGGAGCCCAGGGCCTTGAAAACAACCCCAACTCCTGGAGGAAGGACTGTAGTCCCCGTCACCGGATCGTTCGATCCCACAGGGGGGTGGCCCAGCCAAGGCCCCTTCCCCCGGGAAACAACGGACCCCGAAAGCCCCCTTAGAACACCCTGGGGGAAATGGTTGGGCCATTAAAATTTAATCGCAAGAACCTGGGTGATGAAACCTCGGCACTCTTGGGGTCCCCTCGGGTTTCGAGGAGGGGAACCGGAGCTTTGGGGCCCCCTTGAGGCGGGGGGAGCTGGAGGCGGGTGTACCCGGGTTTGGGATAACCTGCTGCTGGTTTCCCCGGGGTTTGCCATGACGGTTTCTGGGCCCCTGCTGTGCCTGTTTTCGCGATCTGTTGTGACTGTTGCCAAAACGCTGAAAGTCCGCTTTCCCCGGCGGGGGACCTTGGGGGGATCCTTGGCCGATCTTACTGTAACGTAGTGGTAGTGGACCCTGGACCCCCAAGCGATGGTGAAAGCCCCACCAGGGGGCGAGAAGTAGAACCCGTTTTTTCCCGAGCCCCCCCGCAAAAGCGGGGTGGACTTGCTGCGGGGGGGAAATACCAGGTCACTTCCACTGGCGGGATTTGTTTGCAGTGGTAGCCAAGGGTTAGCATGGTACAAAATCTTAAGGCAGGCTCGTAGTCGGGGACAGGCAGTAGGTCAGGGCAGGTGGCAGAGGTTCGTGGTTAGAGGACGGTAGCGAAACGGTACGGTACACAGGAATCACAAAGACGAGGAAATACGCTTTCTCAGTAGGCTCCAAGGGCACTCAAGATCCGGCAGTCCTCTGCTGGAGGAGGAGCCATTATATAGGGTCAGCGGCCAGCAACAGCCAATTACCGTCGCGCTGGCCCTTTAAATCTGAGAAGGCCCTAGGGAGCGGTAACGCGCGCACTGGCCGGCACAGACATGCCTGGAGTCAGGAGCGAGGTCGGGTGAGTAGCAGACCTCCGGGGGACGCGTGCACACACGGTCCGGCGCACAAGCAGTACTGGGGAGAGGATCAGGGAATGGACGCACCCGCAGCCCGGAGGACGGGCTGCGGCGCCGTTCATGACACATAGTGGCAACGTCATAGAGTGGTGGAGGGTGGAAACAGCATTTGGAAACCACAGGGTGTTCTAGTGAGACAGCGGTCAGTTGGCAGCAGCATGAGTAGGCCACAGAGTGGCACAATGACAAATTCTGGAGGTGGCAGCAACATCAGGAGCCCACAGAGTGGCACAAAGACACAGTGTGGAGGTGACGGCATCAACAGTAGCAGCAGCATGAGGTCAGAGTGGCACAATGACAAATTCTGAGGGTGGCAGCAACATAAGGAGCCCACAGAGTGGCACAATGACACAGTCTGGAGGTGGCAGACACAGAGTGGCACAATGACACAGTGTGGAGGTGACACACAACAAACAGCAGCACATGAGTCAGAGAGTGGCACAATGACAAATTCTGGAGGTGGCAGCAACATCAGCAGCCCACAGAGTGGCAAAATGACACATTCTGGAGGTGGCAGCCACATCAGGAGCCCACAGAGTGGGACAAATGACACGTGGTGGAGGTGAGGGCAAGCAGCATGAGGTCAGAGAGTGGCACAATGACAAATTCTGGAGGTGGCAGCAACATGAGAAGGCCACAGAGTGACACAATGACAGAGTGTGGAGGTGGGTGGCAATTCCAGTCCCAGGTAAAGATGGTGGGAGGCAGATGGAGCAACTGGCATCAGATGTGTGGCATCAGGCGGGTGGCAGCATCAGAATAGTGTCTGAGGTAAGTAGTTAAAAATCCAGATTTCATTTCTCAAGTTTTGGGGAGGCGTCATGGCTGATCTAATCTGAGCATAAGGCATTGGTGTGGGGAAATCCTGGCGATCCACCCCCTAAATTCTTCTTGACAATGGTCAGTCCTCTCCACATTTCGGGGGGACAAGGGGGTTTTCTCCTTGGGGTAACGGTGGCCCCCGCCACACTGAACACCCGCTTTGATGCCACACTACTGGCCGGGCAGGACAGCTTCTCCTGTGCAAACTCGGCAAGTCCAGTTTGGCTGCCCCGTAGTCCAGCGGATCTTCTACCTGGGGTGGCAGAGTGTTGTCCAAGTATGCCACCACCTGCTGCTGCTGGTGGCTACCCTCCTCACTATGCGGGTGAAGGAAGCTGCTCATCAACAACTCCAGACTTAGCTGCGCTGATGGAGCTGCTACTGCTCCTACCCACCCCCCCCCACCTCCTCCCCACAGCAGCCGTGGCAGTGGTACGTGAGCGATGAGGAACCCCCCTCCCCCGGTGAAACCTGACAGAGGATGTAACATCGCGCACATCGGCAGCGGCCCACTGACTACACAGGATTTCTCTATACTACCCCCCTTTCTCCTCACTCTCGGCAGCTGGAAAAAAGGCACCCATCTTGCACCAGTAGCAAGGGTCCAAGAAGGTGGAGAGCCAAAAGTCATCCCTCTGCCGGATGGTGACTATTCGGCTGTCACTAGCAACGCAAATCAGCATGCTGCGGGCCATCTGTGCAAGTAACTCTGAGGGACTCCCTGCCTCCATATCCACTGTATACTGCCACGGTGTGTCTGGGTCATCTGCCTCATCTCCCTCTACCTTCTCCGGATGCTCCTACTCCTCCTCTCCTGTCACCTGAGTAGAAAAAACACTAATTTCACCAGACACGCTTGTGCTCCAATGTCCCCTCCTCCAGTTCACCCCCACCGGACTCCGGGCCATGAGATTGTAGTCACCACGTCTCCAGTGCCCAACCAGACAGATTTTGCAGCATCTGTTTCCGGGACATGAAGTAGTGGAATGACGTTATTCATCCCGTAGTCCTGGAGACTGACAAATAACGTGGCCTCTTCAAAGGGCCTGAGCAAATGGCAAGTGTCACGCATGAGCTGCCACTGGCTGACATCAAAATTACACAGGGGAGTACTGCTGTCCGCTTGCATCATCAAAAAATCGTTAAAGGCCTCTCTAACATATGGAGGCTGGAATTCCAACGGGTGGAAACATCACATATCAGCCTATGTTGGGGGAGGCCGTTCTGCCGCTGTAACTCAAGGAGGGTGTGCTTGGCTTTGTAAGAATGGATGAAGTGCATGCACCGTTTCCTGCCCATTTTTAGAATGTCTTGCAGATGGGTGGAAGACTTCAGGAACCTTTTGACAACCAGATTGAACACGTGCGCCATGCAGGGCGCATGGGTCATCCCTCCTCAGTGCAGCGTGGACACCCCTCTTCCTTCCCTTGTCTGTCACCATGGTTTCCAGTTTGCAGTTGGCGCGGAGAAAAACCACACATTGATATCATTTTGCATGAAAGCGGAGCATTCCTCCCCTGTGTGACTTCGTTCCACCCAGGCAAACCAGGTGTAGAACTGCGTGACACCACTGTGCCCTGCAAAATGTGGTATGATGGAGAGCACTTAGGGCTTGTGGAGGCTGAGGTAGTGGTGGGGAGGAGGCAGACCCTTGGCGCAGGAGCAGCAGTTTGACAACGTGGAGGGGAAAGCACATCTCCTATCCAAGTTGAGGGTGTGGCTGGGGCAGGAAGCAAATTCACCCAGTGGGGCCATAAAGGGCATGTTACTTTGGGCCCCGACCGGTAGTTACAGCTCCAGACGTCCGCGCTGCCATGCACCTTGGAAGAAACCGATAAGCTCAAGGACTGGCCCACCTTCTGTTCTACATATTTGTGAAGGGCTGGTACTGCCTTTTTGGAAAATAAATTACTGCTTGGAACTCTCCACCTCAGCTCGACACAACCAAATTATTCTTTTGAAGGTGAAGGTCCACCACTTGGAAAGTGGAGGGACGAGAGTACCAACAACTTGGACAAGAGCACAGTCAGCTACTGCACCTTGCGATGGTTGGACGCATACTGTTGTCTCTTGGCAATCGCCTTGTTGAACGACTGCTGGCGCCATGAGTAGCGGGGAGCAGGAGCATCTGGACTGGGAGATGATGGCAAAGACAAACAGCTCCCTTTGGCAGAGGTGGTGGAGCCTTGACTGGCTGAAATGGCATGCGTGCCACTAGGTGCTGCGGCGGCAGAATGGACCACCACATCTGAGACACGTTTTTCCCAGGCCACTCGATGGGGACGCTGCATGTGTTGACGTAGGGCCGTGGTGCCAACGTGAGCTCCCTGGCCACGCTTCCCTTTCTGCCCACAGATTCTACATATACACATGTTCGGCTCCTCTGGTGTCTTAGCAAAAAATTGCCACACCGCTGAGTAGGTGATGTTACGGCCAACACTCCGTACTGAGTGACTACTGACGCCGCTACCTTGCTGATTCCCTGTACCGCTACTTTCTTGGACCTGCGAAGCGGGTTTTCTCCCCGTGCCATTTGGCTCCCGACCTCGCACTGCTGCCACCCAGCTGACTCACAGTCATACTAGCGACTTGCTAGCTGCGCCGCTGCATGACACGCAAGCTGATGCCCTTTTCTCCCGACGATGATGATGAAGCCCTTGCTTCACCCGGCTCCCAAGTGCGATCGGCTACATCGTCATCGATTTGTGTTTGCCAATCACTGCTATTCTCCTCATTGGTCTCAGTATGCAGAGCCTGACTGCTTGCAACATAACCTCCCATGCCACTCTCCAAATCACTACTTTCCTGCCTACTGCAAGAAGCAGCAGATGTCTGCCCCACCTCTTCGCTGCCAAGTAGCTGCTGACTGTCCTCAAAGAGTTCGTCCTCGCTGTATAGTGGCAGTGAGCCCAGACCGCATAGTAGATCTCTGGCTGAGGGAACCAAACTAGACAAAGGCGGGTTGAGGACAGGTGAGAGCCGCTGACCTGCTCCTGGGCCATGCCAACTAAAGTTTGTGTCGGACGTTCCCACCGACTCTTGGCTGGGGTTGTCAGATGTCATCTGGGAAGAAATGGATGAACTAGTCCACCAATCAAGAACCCTTGGGTTGCTGGTCAACACGCAGCCGCGAGATGACACCGGCAGTTCTAGCCTCACTGAGTCACCCCTGCTGCGACCTCCCCTTACTGTGCTGCGACCTGTGCCTGCTCCACAAACGTTTGTGCCACTGCCATTCGCAGGAGTATAGATGACAAAAAACTAAAGACACCCTGTATTTTTGTCCAAATTACCGCACAATCAAGAAATTAGATTAAGCCTTGTGTATGAAATATCTTACAGAACAACCAGATGTAAATTAGGACATAATAAAAAAGACACCCTATATTTTAGTGCAAATTAACCCACAATCAAGCGGATTAATTAAGCATTGGGTATTAAATACGCTACAGAACAACCAGATGTTGTACAAGAAAATAATAACGCTGGTTAAATAACAAGTGTGCAAATGACACACACTTGTTATGGTTTTCCCCCCAGTTGCTGATAAAATGAGTTTGTTTTATAATGAGGGCAATATAGTGCAGCAGCAGATAGATAATAACGCTGCTTGAGTAACAAGTGTGCAAATGACACACACTTGTAATGGTCTTTCCCCCCAGTTGCTGATAAAACGAGTGTGTTTTATAATATGTTCAATATAGTGCAGCAGCAAGATGCTTATGCCAGGACAGACAGTGAGAAGTGTGAGGATTGCAGATGGCGTCCGTATTTATAGGGCTGTGACGTCACAGAATCCCGCTGGTCTCTGATTGGCTTCATGTCTACACATGTCATTGAGGGTGTTCCTTTCTTCCTCCCAGAGCTCTCTGCCCCATGTCACGCCATGTGCTTGCGGTCATTTTGCCAATAAAAAAGACGCATCGTTCTCGCGAATCACCCTAAACTTCGCCTTCGTACAAAATCGAAGTTTTCCTGAAATTCTAAATGATTTCCACTTTGTTAGAATCGATTCACCCATCATGACCACATATCACCGGCACAGTGACTGAATAATCCCTTCACACCATTATCACATATCACCATCACATAGTGACTGAATAATACCTCTACATGATGACCACATATCACAACATAGTGACTGAATAATACCACAACATCATTAACTCTGCATAGCAGTGAGACTACTGATCTCTCTGCCAGAGGAAGTTATCATGGGGAATTCACAGCTCAGAAGTCCAAACGTGTCAGTGCAGGAATAATATTAGTTCTAGTTACTAGATTTCTGGAGGCCAGTAGTGAAGACGACATCAGGTGACTGTGTGGCCCCCAGCAGCTGTCCCTGTGTGTCAGGAGGATGGAGCCGGGGCCCCATCATAGAGCCTCCCCCGCAATAACTTATATGTGAGAGGGACAATAAGCAGAAGATCCTAGAACTCACCAACAAGATGACGGAGCTGCTGACTGGAGAGGTGACGAGGCTGCTGGGAATGCTGGGAACTTATACAGTAACACCACTGGAGGGGTCGGGGTGATGACCGTATCATTTTGTGTGTCAGGTTCCTATAGGGTGTCAGGTTGTCACGGTCTATTTTTCCATGGAGGAATTGGACTATTTTGAAGGACATAGGGATCTTTACAAGGACGTTATGATGAAGGATCTGGAGAATCACTGGCCTCTTATGTCCATAATCATATATAGAAAACAAGTAAAATAATCCTTTGGTTGCATACATTTATGTGCAAAATAATAGAAGTCTAACAACAGTAATGTGTTTAGTTACTACTTTTGCAGAATACAACATGGTCAAAAAATCATAAGCAGGTGTAACTAATTAATGGGCAACCAACAGGAACAACATTCATGACATGCACACTGCTAATTAGGTGAAACTAACTCATGTAACCACTGAATGACCGCCCGCCATCTTTTGACCGCGAACATTTCAGGTCCTTCGTCTACAGCAATGTCTTTTGGCGTCACTGCAGACATCGGGGTTTGCGGCGCCGCAGCTGTGCTGAGAACAAAGCTGTACTTAACAGCCCTGTTCCCAGCGCAGTCTCTGCAAGCACTGGGAAGTGGAGGAATCCTCCGCTCCCAGGCTCTGAACCCTTTGATTGCCGCTTTTCGTGACCTCAGCATATTCAAAGTGCTTTCCCCTGCTCCATCGGGTGATCGGTAACTCGACAGAGCCCGGGGAGCACCTGCACAGTCAGCCCTGGGGACCTAGAGTAGCCCCAGGGCCGTCTGTGTAACAAGCCAGCGATCAGGGCACACAATGTATTAGCATATATGAATGTGCTCATACATTACTAAATGTAAAAAAAAAAAATGTAAAACTTATCTCTTCATGAGATTTAAAAGAGAAAGCAAAACACAAGTAGAAAAAATAGTGAAATAAAATATAAATATTTAATAATTTTTTTTTATGCATACATTACACACACAAAAAACCCTACACATATTAGGTATCCACACGACCGTAATAACCTGTAGAATTAATCTAACAAGTTATTAAGTGTGAAATGTGAATGGTGTAAAAAATAATAAAAAAACCCCCAATAATAATAGGTTCACTTATAATAATTTTATAAGAGAAACTAAACAATTCCCTAAAAAACTACAACTTTTCCTGAATAAAATAAAGCCTCATACAACTGCGTCATTTAAAATATAAAAACAGTTACGAATGTTGAAATACAAAGAGGCAAAAACTAGAAAAATGTTCTGGTCATAAAGGGAATGTGTCATCAAAAATGACTTATTGTTTAACTCACATTTTTAAGTTCAGCACATTTTTTAAGAATGTTGTTTTTGTTTTTTTTTTAACATTTTTTTCATATCACTTTCAATATTTTTTAATAATTCTTAAGTCCGGCAGTTTTCACTTTGGCCACAAAGCCTAATAATCGTCTGACACTTCCGGTTCTGTAGAGAAAGATTCTCAGTTGTCTGCTCATTATCAGCACAAAGAGGGTCAAACTGAAAGGAGACACCAGTGTGAATAGATAACACAGGATCCACCAGTCACAAGAGGAGATAGTCACAGTTCACCCTTTCACATCCCTGCACACTGACTTCTTCCCAGGTCACAGAGCATGACTAGAAAACTCTCCTATAGAAGTGAATGGGACTGAGTCAGTCTTAAGTTTCCTATGTGCATGAACCTGCTGTAAAGCATTTCTCTGACTGTTGTTAAAGCAGTGCAAACAAGGCCTAGTGGCCAAAGTGAAAACTGCAAGACTTAAGAATTATTAAAAAATATTGAAAGTGATATTAAAAATGTAAAAACAAACAACCGAAAATTCCTAAAAAAATGTGTTAACATTAAAATGGGACTTAAACAATGACTCATTTTTTGATGACACATTCCCTTTAAGGGGATAAGGAAAAGAGGCTGTTACAATAAACAACAGTGTGGACTTCAATTAATGACTTTATTTCAATATATTAAGATATATCATATTCCTATCCCCTTAATTGATTATCACATAGATTACTATAATTGTACATAAACCAGCGTAAATAGGGGGTGTCAGAATCAAACAGGGCAGTCTCTACACAAAGGAGAAAGATATTTGATCAAAGAGTTGATTAAAAAGGGCAAAACATATTAAGAAGTGCAGAAAATAATTGACTGCTTAGATAAAAAGATCACCAATGCTTTAAAATGGCATACAAAACCAGAAACGCGTGGTAGGAAAAGAAGCACTACCATCCAACTAGATCATAGGATAACAAGTAGTTTTGATCGATTTAATCGAAATCTGCAAAAATTGAGATCGAGATGATATTTGAAGAAAAATTTTTCGATTATCGATCCGATCGTCTATTCCCATTAAAACCAATGCAAAGTGAAAATGGTGCGGCGATATAAATTTTTTACCCGATTTTACCGTAAAAAAATCGGATCGCAATTAAGAAACCCGTAAAAATGTACTCAATCTCGATTTCTGCTGTTCTCGATTAAATCAATCAACACTAATAACAAGAATAGCAAAGACACATCCAAAGATGAACTCCAGGGAGATCAAAAGAAGATCTTCAGTTATCTATGAGTACTGCAACATTCAGAAGACGCCTACGTGAAGCCAAACTATTTGCTAGAAACGCTCGTTAAGTACCGCTACTGAAAAAAATACACCAGACACCAAGTATGATGAAAACAATTTGTGCAGAGTGGGGAAAAAAGCAGTTAATAAAACACATTTCAACATCACCATATAATATTCTCCGCAGGATGATGATAGATCACTGAGCGGCTGTATCAGGAACGGAAGTGGAGCTCATGGGAAAAGCCTGTTCTATTCATGCTGCCAATTCTAACACTTTCCAGGTGTAAAGTGAAACACCAATCTCATTTTTGCTTTACTTCCAATCATTCTCCCTCCCTTCAAAATGTCGGATTCTGCAGTATCTACCTCTCCAAGTCTCCAATGACAGAGAAACTTAAGAACTCCCCACATAAGGTTTTATCCTTTATTAAACTATATGGGTCAGTGTTGTTATCCGAAACTAGGAGTAGGTCTAAAGTTAGAAGACATGCAGAACTTTCCCTGATACTCGGTAAGCATCTTGATGGGATTTACAGCCAGATTTTGATTTTGCCAAGAAACCTTCATACATTTTTATAGCCATCTCCTGGTGGGTTTTTGTATCGATCTATGGTCATTGCCACATTGAAAGGTCTGCTTTTATTATCATACTCTCCAAAACACTATATACAGTCTCCGTGCCGGAGATAAAAGCCGCAGGGTATAGGGATGAATCTGTACACTCTTAGGCCACAGTATGAACTTTTGGTTAGTATGGACAAAAGGTGAGTTTTAGCCCTAAACAGTCTATACATGGTAAGACTTTTGTTTGTAAGAAACCAAGCATCAAACATGTATAAATTAACACGCACCAGCCGCAATCCTATACAAATGGAGGTTAAATGCATTTCAAAAGTAAATAATGAAAGGACACTCTTAGTAAATACGCACACCTGGTTCCTCTCGTCGTTAGTCCTTATTACTCAGCTGATGGATCCTGAATCTCGACCTAGGATATACACAAACTTAACAGAAATAAAACCGAACAGCAATGATGAAAAAATCTAGGCAATATTACTTCATCTTCGGTTACAGATGGTTAAAAACAAAGCACAGTCAGTCAAACTCTTTCGTATTCAACCTCACATATGAACAACAGAGGCTCAGTTTGAGTAACAAATGCTTCAGAAAAACCAACGTAACTAGTCAAAATATACTTACTAATGTATGCACACAGATCACAATTCAATCGTCTATAGCGCATTCTAAACACACTCACCTAATCATTAAAATCGTGAACCCCAATAGCAAAGATGCATCTGTTCCAGAAAGGTGAATAAACCGTCTTATATTCTGGCGAAGAATGAATCTTTTTTCAAAAGCGTTGTAGTTTGTAGACTTGTAAGTGCGGGGATTCAATAGATCTATCACAGAATGCGCAAGCGCCACCATAGTCGTTATAAGTAAAGTAGCTATTGTGGCTTTGTGGAATAGAAAGGCGGGTTATCCACCTTTCGGGTAAGCCAGCTTTTCTGCTATTTTGGTTCACTGTTTTTATTGTTATTTTTGTGCTAAGTGGTGTTTGATTGTGCTATAGGATCGATGGTAATTGTGGAGTGTGAACCATTTACGTAGTATCTTTGAATAGTTACAATGGTCACCTGTAGGCATTTATTACTCAAATTGGGCCCTCTATTTGTAAAGGATCAGCTGGTTTAACACGGTGGTATATTCATTACATGCTTTTATTATCAAGCCTTCAGACAGAGGGTCTCATAGTTTCCTGTAACAAGACAATGACCCAAAGTACAAAAATAATTCAATAAGGAATGGTTGGAACAGTAGCTTTTTGTCTTGGAATGGCCAATTCAGAGTCCTGACCTAAGCATATGGAGATGTTGTGACCGGAAAAGGGTTGTACACACAGGGTATCCCAGGAATGAAGCTAACTTCATTTGCAGGGAGCAAAGGTCCAAAAATACCCAACAGTGTGAGTAAAAAGAAAAATCTTATATTGCTCTTACAGCATTCCAAACATATATTTTTGGTGTCTGGCTTCTCTAAATGAATTCTTTGATATGTTCTTTGATATGTTCTAAAATTGTATTTCCTTGTAAAATATTAATAACTTATTAAACATCAACATTGCTCTTCTCCTTTGTGAATTTTCATTTTCCCCCGGGATTTGCTGTGTGTGAAACCTTTCTCACATTCTGAACATGGATATGGCTTTCCCCTTCACTCGGGTGTTTTTTTTTTCCTCATGTTTTAACAAAAATGGGGTTTTTAAACTTAAAAACGTTTCCCAAAATCTGAACAGGGGAGTAGTTTTTTCCCTTTTGTGAATTCTCTCATGTTTAATTAGACTTGACGGGCTGGTAAAACATTTCCCACATTCCAAACAAAAAATTTTGGCTTTGTTCCGGTTTTTTATCTCGTTAAAAAACCCTTATTTAACTTAAAAAAATTTTCCCACATTCAAACAAAGATTAGCTTTTCTCCTCTTAAATTTTCTCTCATGTTAAAATAAATTTTTAAAACTTTCATTGAAAAAACTTTTCCCCAAATTTTCAAAAACATGGATAGGGTTTCCCTCCCCCTTGGTGCGTTCCTTGCGAAAAGATGTAAACTTGGGCCTTTAAAAAAATTTCCCACTTTTTCCGGGCCCCTTGATGTGACTGCTCTCCGATGTGAATTCTCTTCATGCAAATCAATCATTTACTGGTATAAAAAAATTTCCCCAAAATTCTGAACAAAAAATATACCTCCATCCTTTATGATTATCTCATTTTTAAAAAATAAAGATTTGATTTCGGGAAAAAACCTTTTTTCCCCCCTTTCCCTAAAACAGAATATGGCTTTTTTCCCCCTGTGTGTTTCTCTCATTTTGAAAATCAGATTTCCTTCTGTTAAAAATACCCAAAATTCTAAACAGGGAAAGGGTTTTATCCCCTGTTGAATCCTTTATGTCTAACAAGGCCTGATTTACCTGTAAAACATTTTCCACATTCTGAACAGGAGTATGGTTTATCTCCTGTTTGAATTTTTTTGTGTATAGAAAGATCTGAGCTTCTTGTGAACTGTTTACCACTAAACCGCTTGCCCTCTTTCTGGATTTTACTTTGGTTAATCTGTGATTTGTCGGAAGAAGGTTCTTCATGATTAGTATAAGAAAGATCTTGATGTACTTTTAAAGGAATTAGGTTTCCTCCTGAAGAGTACTGCATGATCCCTCCATCTTCTATTTCATCATTTAGAGATAAGTGTTCTTCAGAACTCTTACTTAGATTTTCTGTTAAGATAAAAAATGGAGGTCATTATTTGTATTTATTTTATAACAAACCCCAATGTGGACAAGTTTACATAGTTTGTAAGGCTGAAAAAAGACAGACGTCCATCCAGTTCAGCCTATTTTGCTACAGGTTGATCCAGAGAGGACTTGACAAATAACCCATGAAGGTATAAGCCATTGTCTCATTTTTAGAGAAAAAATTCCTTCCCAACTCCAATCTGGCAATCTGAATAAATCATCGACCCGTCTCCAAAATCCTCGTCACTATAACTTGTTATATTATTACGCTCTAGAAATGCATCCAGACCCTTTTTTGAACTCTGTTAGTGAATTTCACCATGACAAGTTCATATGGTAGAGCATTTCACAGTCTCACTGCTCTAAAGGAAAGAATCCTTTTCTATGTTTATGTAGAAACTTTCTTTCCTCAAGACGTAGAGGATGCCCCTGTTTTCTGGATACAGTCCTGGTTACAAATAAATCTTGAGAGAGATCTCTATATTGACCTTTTATTATATTTAAACATATTTATTATGTCCCCCCGAAACCGTCTTTTCTATAAAACCTAAATCACCAAATCTTGATAATCTTTCTGGGTATTGCAGGCCACAGTCCTTTTATTATTTTTGTTTGCCCGCCTTTGTACTGTTCAGCTCTACAATGTCTTTCCTGTGAAACTGGTGCCCAAATGTACACCAATATTCCATGTGTGGTCTAACCGTGACTTTGTAAAATGGGAGAGTTGATGTTCTTCATTCATGTGCCTCTATGCCCCCTTTTTAATAGACTCCACTAATCCTATTTGCCTTGGCAGCTGCTGCCTGACATGACTGCTATAATGAAGTTTACTGTCCACCGATTCCAAGTCCATCTCCATGTCACTTATACCCAGCGTTTTTCCATTTATTGTCTAGATAGTAGGTTCTTTTTCCCACATTCCAATTCAACTCACCCTATCTATATATAATCATATATATGAGAATAATCCTTCCCCTTATCCAACACTCCCCCCCCCCCGCCTCACCCACCCCCCACACCCCCCCCCCAACATATCGAGTCAATAGAGAAAAGTATCCAGGCTCACAACTCTTCTCCACACGCACTCCACTTTGTAACTAACCACCCCCCCCCATCTCCCCCTCATATTGTGTTACTTTTCAGAGTCTTAGTTTCACTCTGCCAAACGATCGATATTCTTACTGTCAATCCATGTGTAAGATCATTAATGAAAATATTAAAGGATAGGGCCCAGATATGAACCATGTGGGACCGCACAGTAACAGTGACCCCTCAATACTGACCTATGTATGTCCCACTAGTAACAGGGAGCCAGTCTGAGAATGTACCGTTAATCCATCCACCCTTTGTTTTCTATCACTAAGCAGTGCTTACCCATTTGCAAATTTTTCCCACGTCCAAGCCATTCTCATTTTACTTACAACCTATTTATATGGAACAGTATTAAATGCTTTAGAAAAATCTAGATATGACATCCAATGTGTCACCCTGATCCAGTCTAGAACTAACTTCCTCATTGAAGCTTATGAGATTAGTTGACAGTACCAATCCTTCATAAACCCATTTATTTTCAGTGAGATATTCCAGGATAGCATCTCTGAGAAAACCTTCAAACATTAGTAACCACAACAGAGTTAAACTTACGGCCTATAGTTCTCCAGGGATACCTTTTTGAATAATTGGCACCACATTTAACTATGCCGCAATCTTTGGGACATACCCACGTTATTTACAGTCCATACATATTAAGAATAGGGGCCTATCTATGACATCACCTAATTCCCTTAGGACACGGGGATGTATACCATCAGAGGATTTGTCTATTTTAATCTTCTTAAGGGCATGTCCCCACGGCACGGGTTTTCAGCCGGTTTTTCAGGCGATTTGCGGTTTTGCAGACCGCCTGAAAAACCAGCCGAAAATGAGCACAATGGTGCTCTAGGGAAAACGGGCCTTGCACGGGTTTTACGTCCGGCGGTTTTTCCCGGGCCCGCAAAACATTCTACCTGCACATTCTTCCGCCGGTTTTCGGAACGGAATATGTGCAAAATAAAGGGAAGGGGGGGGCTTTTCTCGCTCATGCGGAGAAAAGTTTGGCCCCCCTTCCGGGGGCCCCCGGTGACCCAAAAACCTCCTCCCCGTCATCCTTCTCCTTGGTAAATACAGTGGAGAAAAAATTGTTTAATAGGTTTGCTTTTTTCTCGTCGCCCTCCACAATATCTCCCTCAATACTTTTCAAAGGGCCAACATTTTCTGTTTTAATCCTTTATATAGTTAAAAAATATTTTGGGGTTACTTTTATTTCTAGGGCAATAGTCTGCCCTCCAGCTTGCTGCCTTTATCATTATTTACATATTTTATTTTTTCCTTATAGCTTTTTAGCCCCTCTTCACTGCCTCCTGTTTTATTTGGCGGGAAACCTTTCTTTTTGTTATTTATTGCCTCTTTACATCCCTGTTGATCCACATTGGGTTTTTCCTGTTTCTAATTATTTTATTGCCATAAGGAATGTACCTCTCACAGTGGGTGCCTAAAATGTTTTTAAAGATCTCTCATCTATTATTTGTTCTGCTATTTTTAAACACCTTGTCCCAGTCAGTAGGGTTTAGGGCCTCTCTAAGCAGAATAAAATTAGCCTTCCTAAAATTCAGTGTTGTTGTGGCTCCTTGACAAAAAAACTCTATTAAAGGGATAAATGGAAATTTATTATATTAGGGTCACTATTTCCTAGCCCCCCCCAAACCTGAACCTTTATTACTTTGTAGGTCTGTTAGGGGAATATTAAGTCTAGAACGGACTTCCCTCTAATTGGTTCCTGCACCATTTGGGAAAGGTAATGATCTTTAGTTGTTTACAAAAACTACAGGTTTCACTTTCCCAATTTATGTATGGGTAGTTAAAGTTGCCCATAATAACAACCTCATTCTGATTAGCCGCCTCATCTATTTGCCTGAGGAGTACATTTTCCATGGGTTCTGTTATATTTGGGGGCCTATAGCAGACCACTAGTAGAATTTTATTATTGTTATTCCGTGTAATCTACCCATAATGATTACACATGCTCTTTTTCTGTATCTATATCTTCCCGCAGTGTTGGCTCCAGACAGAATTTTACATAGAGACATACATCTCCCCCTTCCAGTGTTTACAATCTCTTCTAAATAAACTGTAACCCTGTAAGTTAACTGTCCAGTCGTAGCTCTCGTCTAGCCGTATCTCAGTTACCCCCACTATGTCATATTTTTCAATAATTCTAATTCATTTATTTTGTTGGCGAGACTCATGGCATTGGTCAGCTCTCTATCTTCACTATCTTGCATGCTATCTTTGTAGTTACCCTCCCCGCAGTTGCTAGTTTAAATATTCCTCCAACTTTCTGGCCATATTTTCCCCCAATACAGCTGCACCCTCCCCATTTAGGTGCAGCCAGTTCTCGAAAAACCCAAATCCCTCTTTTCTACACCAATTTTTGAGCCACTTATTCACCTCTCTAATCTCCCTCTGCCTCTCTGGTGTGGCCCGTGGAACAGGTAATATTTCTGAAACTATTACCTTGAAGGTCCTTTCCTTGAGCTTTTGGCCTAAATCCCTGAAATAGTTTTTAAGGAAACGCCACCTACCTCTAACTATGTCATTGGTGCCAGCACCAATCTGTCAACCCGGCCTGCGATATGTCGAAATCGGGCCCCAGGTAAATAACATACTGTTCCACGTTCCTGGTCTTTGTGGCAGATTGCTCTGTCTGTTCCCCTATAATATTGCTATCAGGATGGCTTTACACATGGCTTATTTTGGAAGCAGAAACGCATGTGTCAAACAGATCAAGAATTGACATTTCAATTCTTGGAATGGATCTGAAAAATGCATCAGAAAGACGCATGTAAAACACACATTGGCGATCAGTCGTCTGAATGGCGATGCGTGTTTTACATCAAAAGGAATGTAAATCACACTGCAGATTGTTAGATGCTTGTTTGGGTTAGTTTAGGGTCCGAAACATGGATCCAAACACGCATCTAAGAAGCGCCATGTGAACATACCCTAATGAGGAGACTATTCAGAAGAAGTGTCAGAATATTATTAGGCTCAGTGACCAAAAGAAAACCTGCAGGAGTTCAGGATAAATCAGAATATAGAGAGTGATAGAAGAAACTAAAGAATAAAAACTAATCACAAAAAATCTGCTTCATATAAAACACAATATAAACAATAGTTTATTTCTTACCTTTAAATCTCTAAAATGGCCGCCAGTGCCGTCCTGCACCCAAAGTAATAGGCAAGATAACCCAGCTCTATCTCCTTACCATGTGTAATAAGAGGCCGGTGATTCTCCAGATCCTCCATCATGACGTCCTTGTACAGATCCTTGTGTCCTTCTAAATACTCCCACTCCTCCATGGAGAAATAGACAGCGACCTCCTGACATCTTATAGGAACCTGACACACAAAATGATACGGTCATCACCCAGACCCCTCCAGTGGTGTTACTGTATAATGTCCCAGCATTCCCAGCAGTGCCACCTCTCCAGTCAGCAGCTCCGTCATCTTGTTGGTGAGTTCTAGGATCTTCTGCTTATTGTCCCTCTCATGTATCAGTGAAGGCTCTATGATGGGGCCCCGGCTCCATCCTCCTGACACACAGGGACAGCTGCTGGGGGCCACACACTCATCTGACATCTTCTTCACTACTGTGTAATCCTGTGTATGGAGAGAAATCCCTGGATTAGTGACCGATCTCCAGAAATCTAGTGACTAGAACTAATATTATTCCTGCACTGAGAGACGTCCAAGACGTGTGGACTTCTGAGCTGTGAATTCCCCTGATAACTTCCACTGGCAGAGAGGTCCATAGTCTCACTGCTCTTACAGTAAAGAATCCTCTTCTATGTTGGCTGCCCCTTGTTATAGTTACAGTATAGTAAGTCCCCCTTTCCATTCTTTCTATACAAATTAGCTTCTAGAAGTGTTGAGCTTCAGACCTTCCACCATTTTGTGATCTGTCCTTAAAACTAGATCTAATTTATTAATAGCTTTTTGGTTTTGCAGTCTCCAAACGTGACTGCAATATTCCTCGTTTCCTCAATTCATATTTCTTCTAACATCGAAGTGACCTGAGAGCTATTGGTAGAGCTACATATACATAATTGTACTTCTACAGCAGAATGGGATCCAATGGGGAGAGTGCAAGGATATATTAGTCTCAAGTGACGCATTTCTGGAGACACTCCCTTCCTCAGATGCGAGACACACTCAAAAGGGGATTATCAGATGAAAATAGAAGGCAAGCAGAGGATGATAAAAGTCAAGCCTCGAGTTGTGTGTGCAGCATCCTTAGTGGAAAGAGGGAGGATGTGACCTGCTGTATAGAGCTCTATTGACTCCACATCTGGAATACTGGGGTCAGTTCTGGAGACCATACACCTGTTAAAGTAGAAGGGTCCAGAGATGGGCTACAAAGTCCAAAGCCTTAAACTTATCAATAGAGACGAAAAGAATTGTATTGTCTGGAAAAAAGAAAGGACACTATGGAAACCGCAACAAATGTGAAAATTACCTTCCTGGGATAAACATCTCAAGATATAGTGTGACGTTTCATTCCTATCAGACCTAATTCATACAGGTCTCTGAGGAAGTGGAAGAAAATAAAGTAAGGTCCCATGAGTCTATGTGTATAATGTGAACAAGTCCCACAATAATACAGCAGGTATATGTAACAACATCTATGAGTGAAGGTTCAAGGGGCACATCAAGAAGGAGGGCAGGAAATTAGATCCCTGTGCTCCTACTAAATTATGTCAGGGACAATGGGAACCACACATGGGAAGGGAATCTAGGATACAATCCACCTCCGCATGTGCACGTAGGGGTAACCTGGGTACGCTACTCCCTGGCTTAATCTCACACTCGCCCCTCACTCAGGCTCACATTTAGCGCCACACATACCCTCAAGTAGTCCACACACCCCAGTAGCACATACACTACCACCACCTTTCAATGTATGAGTGAAAGGACACAACACTACAGGTAACATGCACCAGGCAGCCACTTAAACTCTACTGAGATGTTCAGGTTTATTAGGCAAGAAAGCAAAACTATTAAATGCAACATAACTGTTTTAGGCGCTAAAATACAGTTATGATGCTTAGTTAATAAAAATAACAAGAGACAGTTAAAATATGTGCAAAACAGTATAGAAATATAAAGAGTTAACATAAAGGATAACAGACCTCTACCAACTGGGTCGATGAAGAGCACAGCCTGAAGAATACTCTGGCCACAATCTCGCAATCTTATGGTTGTATCTACAGAGACTAAACCTAGTCTCAAGGGGTTTTCAAGGTTCTGCAACCCCCTCTGCCCTATCTGCTAAGGTCACAGAGGGGATGGATAACGGCATTCATGGGATAACTAAGGAGGCCATAATTTTCAGTTTGTGTCATAACTCCTCATAGGAGTCTCTCAGGTGTAAATTATGACCAAGTATACACTTGCGCTTGGAAGTCATCTTGGGCCCATCCTGAGGTTTCTTAGCTTACCGCCTTAGTAAGTGGAATGGCACTAAGACACAGGGATTCTCTTTAAATTTGGCTCCGTCTTTGAAAGAAATGACATGCAATTCTTTCAAAGATGGAGCCGACAGGCAAGAGTGAAACATGCAGCGGCGCTCTCTCATGTGAACGCCGCTGCGTGTTCCTCATTGCCCGTAGTGATAATCTAACTGCTAATTGTTTAAAAACGTCTCTGTGTCCGTCCGGTCGGTCCCAGAGACGGATCTAGAAAGCGTAGTTAACACGGAGTGGAAACGCCGTGTGAACAAGCCCTTATTCTTCCATCACAGCTGTACATTACAGCACACTTGAACGAAAAACATAAACATCTCAGCCGTCTAGCAATTAACTAAACATGTAGAGTCCCTCTTTATCTGTGGTCTGGACCTACCGTCCAGTTCCACAAACACTCACTTTACCAGTCTCCTAATGGTTGTTTTGGCTTCTCTCAAGCCTGGGGAGAAAGAGCCCTCTCCTCAGCTCTGTGGCTTCAAACTCGTTGGTAGCAAATCACACCCCCCAATCACCTGGAGTAGCAGGCTTCTAAGGACTCTAGGACCTGGTAAAAGCTGGCCTGGAATGTGGGAATATCACACAGTGGCAGAAACATGAGACCACCTGAGGCCGGTCTGCCACAAAGTATAACTTTGCCAGCTTTGGCAGTGTAAACATGAATATTACAGATTCATAATTTGGGCCGATATTTGGTTGTTTGCTTTCCTAGAGCCAAAAAACCTGGCATTTGACATAAGAGGAGTGGCTCAGTTTCCTGGTCATAATCTCATGAATGAGGTATGGAAAATAGTGGTGATCAGCAGACTCGCTGGTGAATGCTGACTGCGTCACAGCCTTACAGCGTTATTCATGGATTATTCTCAATATTGTATTACAGTGGGTTTTAAAAGTCTTCCAAATTCTTTCTAGGATCACCTTTATCTGCAATGACAGCTGCAGTCTGTTGGTGATCTCTCTACCAGCTTTGCACATCTAGAGACTATAATGAACTTCTGCCCATTACAAAAGTGCGAGGGCTGTGCTCACCTTTGAGTGATACTGTATATTTAAATTTGTAGCTGTAATATTTAAACATGACAAACAGTTCAAGGGGCAGACAGACATTTGCAACCTAATGTATATACCTGTATTATTGTAAACCTTGATCACATTATACTTATAGACTCTGTAACTTAACTTTAATTTCACTTCCCCCGTAACATGTAGGAATAAGGTCTGATACGACCAAAACTTCACAGTATTCTTTACAATCCAAAGAAAAATTTTTCTATGTGAAGCTCTCTCTATCGAATGTAATTAATAAATAAGTCTTATGGCGCTATATGATGAAAGAGGTGTCCATTGGTGGCTGCTGTGACTACGTCTTATGATGACTGGAATGGGATATCCTTCACTAGCATCTGATACCATATTTTATACAGAGAGCTGTACACATAGCCAGACTATATATACAGATATAAGATATAAGAGTCTCCTAGATGGACCATGTCCTCTTCTCTGATATCATCTTCTATGTTTTTATAGTAAATGTCAAACTAGGGAAATAAATCCAGTCCTCCGGGCTGAACCCGACCATCTGATCGCCATGGCTCCTCCAGGCTGAACCCAACCATCTGATTCCCTGTCCTAGGCTGCCATCGTTCTGGTTCAGGCTGAACCCGACCATCTGATCCCCATGGCTCCTCCTCTCCTCCTAGGTATAACGGGCGACTCACCATTCTCATGGCTCCTATAACATTACTATGGCTGCACTGGTTCCCATGATACATAACTGACCATACTGGGGGCTGACCTACAGGTTTTCCGCTGCTCAGTTCATCACTTGGAAGCTCCTGAAGCTCTTACACAAGGAGCTGGATTCCTCTATTATGGATTTTCTCTTCTATCAGTGACTTGTTAGATAATAAAGATGATAGAAATCTAGAGAAGTTACCTCTCCGGTCACCAGGTGGATGATCGCCAAGGTGAGGTCTAATATTCTTCTGCTGATCCCATTCCTGTCCGTGTCCATCCTTGTTGGGTCATTCAAGAGAAGGAACGCTGTGTATGAGAATAGGAGAAAACTGGATGAACTTGAAAGTTCTAGTACTGCAGGCGCCTTTATGGAGACAGGAGGGGCCCCAAATCCTACAGGGGCCACATCATGTGTGACATACAGAACCTCTGGGGGCAGAGGAGAAGCAGCATCTCAAAGCTGTCACCACATGGATACAGGGTGTTCCTAACACATCCACAGGGTATTCCATAATGTCTGATAGATGAGACCCCACCTCTGGGGGCCGCCGTCGGCTGTTTCTGTAACTCCTATAGAAGTGAATGGAGAGACCGCTGTACATATGTGGCCACTTCTCTGCTGATTCCCCACCTGGATGCAGTGGCCCCATCTCCATGAGGGTTGCGTGAGGCCTGCTCTCCAGAGGCGAGACCCTCATCTGCATTTTGCAGAATCAATAATAATTAAATTTATGGCGCGTACATATATTTTTTTTGTAAATTTAGCCATAGTATCATACATACTATTACCTTCCTAAGCATTTTTATTTTCTGGCTGTAGAATTTTTCATTCTGTTTTCTGTATATTATTATGGGGGTGGCTATCTTGTCTGAGCTGCTTTTAACAGCATTCAGGACAAATTTGGGAAAAGGTCTTATTTTAAATACTGGAAGAATGAGGCTCAGTGAGTTAGCATTACATTGTCAGCATATAAATTGATTTTGTGTTGTACTTAGTTGACTGTTAAGCCAGAAACAAGAGGATTGGTCCTGATATGTTCCGCCACGGGTTCCATGCAGAGAACAAAAATTAGAAGAGAAGCGGGCAAGCCGTCCGGGAACCATATGATAAATCAAACGGGGAGAAGAGGAAGCCTGAGGTGAGGACTTGAACTGAGGGATGAGTATACAAAGCCAAAATGGAATAAAATATAAAGCCTGAAAAGCCAAATCTTTCCAATACAAGTTTTACATAATTTTAATTGACCTTATTGAAGGTCTTCTCAGGCTACATCTAAAGTGGAAACATTAGCCACTTGCCATCCCTGAAGAAAACCAACTTGATCTTTACGTATCAAGCTGGGCAGAACAGAATTAGGCGTGTTTCCATTTGACATCTGTATTCAATACCGATATTGGTTTATAGTTGGCTGTTTGGTTTGGTGGTTTACCAAATTTTGGGGGTAGCAGTTATAATTGCAGCTAAAAGTCCCTCCGATGGACCCCAGGCAGATACGATATCATCAGCTGGGTTAAGTGTGGGGATAAGAGCTCTGAAAATACTTGGTAATATTCACTGGCAAGACCATTGGGTCCAGGAGATTTACTTGGTTTGCTTGGGCGAATGGCTTGTTGAATTTCTGTTGGGGTAAGTCTACAAGGCATGGCCAAAATAATGGTTGAATACCTATCAGAATCTGACCAGTATTTTACATACGGTTTTCAGGTTTTTTTTGCCCCGTGTTTGTCACAACCGCAGTTTTCGGGACCCTATTCAATTGAACATTTCTATAATCCGCCATTTTCTGGTAGATTACACAACATGTTCTAAGTTTTTTTCAAAACCGACAGTTTTGAAATCCGACATCAGAAAATCCGAGTTGTGGAGACATCTGGGGATGATTTACAGTCGGATTTTTATGGATTCTGAATCCGCCTAAAAATCCGACTGTAAACTAGCGCTGTGTAAACACACCCTAAAAGAAAATGGACTGTTAAGTATCGAGAGTTAGAAATGGTTCAGAGATGGAAGAGAGATGGAGTTTAGAAAGAGGTTAATTTCAGCACCTTAAGGTGGTGGAATATCTTCACTGGATTGTAAAGTTTAGAGTAGTAGTTAGCGAATTGTTTTGCTATGTCCACTGTATTCATTACTTTCGCTCTGGTTGACTTCGTTAGGTGGGATACTTTAGATTTGGCGTGCTGTACCTTATTTCTGTTTGCGAGTAAGCTACTAAGCTTGTCACCCTCTATATAGAGCCACATATTCAGTTTCGCAAGGTTTCCTTTTTTTTTTTTTTCTTTAAAGGTTTTATTTATAACATTTTCCAATTTTAACATAACGAACATCGGTTTCACACATTACACCGAGGCATTGCAGTAAAATTCGGTCTCAGATACATACAGTTCCACATATAATAATCATCAAAGTGAATGTTTAAATACTATTCCACAGTATTACTTGAAAAAGACAACATATGAGTCATATTACAGTATTTGGTCTAGGTATAATACTGATGCAAGAAAACATTGGTAAGAAACAATAAGAGATATACGTCAGGTCTTGCCGAGACCCTTCTCTGGATATCGTCCATCATGTATTGCCTTTGTGTCACACATCCACACCATACCAATCACTCCACCATTCACACTTGCCGGCCCCTGGCCCATCTTTCCGTAGTCACAGTCAATCACACAGTCTGAGCTGCTGTCCAGTTACTCCAAACCGTATGGAAGCGTTTGGGGACGCCCTTGGTGGCATATGTAATCTTGTATCTGGGGAGTTTGGCATTAATCAGCTGCTTCCACTGTTCCAGTGATGGGACCTTGGGCGGTTTCCAATTCAATAGAATGGTTTTCCTACCCTAGAAAAGCAATAACAGAGGGTTCGGTCTGCCTTACTTGGAATCAAATCTTCCACTATTCCGAGTAGACTATTCTCAGGCGAGCACACATTGGGGAATCCCAGTTTCGTATTGAAAATACTGTGTATACCCCGACAATACGCCTGCAAAACCGGGCAATCCTATACCATATGGATCAACGTTTCCCTTTCTGCCCCACATCGGGAACAAAACTGTGGAGTGTAGGCAATGCATCTGATGTAATTGGACTGGTGTAAGGTAGACCCTGTGGAGCCACTTAACTTGGATAAGTTGATCTCTAGCGCTTAAAACCGCCATCCGCCAGGAAGTCTTTAGTTCAGAGAGCGCCTCAGTCGGTAAAGACGGGATGTCCCTTTGCCACCTCCCAAGGGAAATCGCAAGTGGGGAGACCTGACAGTCCATAATAGCTCTATAATTAGACGAAACTGTTTTTTTAAGGGTAGTCCGCATTAAAATAGCTTCTAGGTACCCATATTCAAGACGGACGCCAACCACTCCAAATTGTGTGGTGCACGCATGTTGTAACTGCAAGTACCTAAAAACGGATCCCCTTGGAAGTTCAAATTGGGACTGCAGCTCTGAGAACATCAAAAGGAGACCATCTCTATATAGCTGTGTGAGATATTTCACTCCATGAGTGGCCCAAATTCTATAATCTGGTAGATCTATTAGTTCCGGTAATTTCTTGTTACACCACAAGGGAACAACAGGAGACCAGACGCTGTCCTCTCCGCTATGGGCATAAGGGTGAATCAAAGTCCTCCACACAAACACCGCTGCCCCCATTAGCGGCGTATAATGGTGCCAGAAACAATTTCCCTCTCTATAGGGTAGATTTGCTAGGCCCTCAAACGAACCCACCAACGCTGCTTCCAACACCACTGACGGGTCATTATTATGCCCTCTGAACCATTTTGATACATATGCTAACTGAACCACTACATAATAAATATATAAGTCTGGAAATGCAAGTCCACCTATGTCATGTGGGGCTTTGAGTGTAGCTCTGCTTAGACGAGGGGTAGCACCTCCCCACAGAAAGGAGAAGAGTAATTTGTCCAAAGATGTGAAATGTGATTTAGGAAGTATACTCGGGGCTGCTCGATACAGGTATAAAATCTTAGGCAATAGAACCATTTTAACTATATTGACTCTCCCAATAAGAGACAGAGGAAGGTTGGCCCAGGTCCTTAACCTCAGCTCCACCTGCCGTATCACCGGCTGAAGGTTTAGCTCATTAAATTTAGTAATATCTCTGTGTATAACAATTCCTAGATATTTAAAATGCTTAACAATCTGTAGGGTGGAGATGGGGGGTGACCAACACCGGGTCAATTTCGTCTAACATAAAGAGTATGGATTTTCCCCAGTTTACTTGCAGACCAGAGTAATTTCCAAACACATTCACTGTCTCCAACAGGCATTCCAAAGAGGTCCCAGGATCTCCCAAATATACCAACATGTCATCTGCATATAGTGATATTTTTTCTTCCAGAACCGCAATGGACCATCCCCGAATGTTATCATGTGCATTGATCATAATTGAGAGTGGTTCCACAATGAGGGCAAAAAGCAGCGGCGAGAGCCGACACCCCTGCCTAGTGCCCCTCCCAAGTGGGAAAGGGGTAGACAACAGCCCGTTTACTCTAACTCTCGCCGTAGGTTGCAGATATAATAGGCGTAGCCATTTGATAAAATTAGCAGGAAACCCCATCCGTGACAACAGCACCCACATAAATCTCCACTCCACCGATTCAAAAGCCTTCGCAAGGTTTCTAAAGATAAATAATTTGTAGTTTATTTCCCAGATTGACTATAAGTTCTCTTTTGGTAAAGGAGGGGTTGATTGTGAATTCTGCATCTGCTTTCTTGATTTCGAGCAACAGATCATTAAGGGCCGTTTGGTGTTTTCTCCTTTCTCTCCTGGCTAGCTGTATAAGTACTCCTTGAATAAAAGCTTTATGGGCGCAACACAGAGTGGGTGTGTGGGTGAGCCAGGATTTCAAAAAAGTAAAACATTTTTAAGAAAATAATTTAATTTCCAAAGGAAGTCATGAGGGGCTCGGTAGAAAGCTTCAATGATCATATCAACTGGTGCATGGTCAGACCTTGGGATATACCCAATGTCTGATTTCATTGGCTGCTCCAGGGCAATTTTATCTTCAACAAAAAAAAAGTCTATGCAAGAGTGGACAGATTCAGAGGCCGACAAAAAGTGTATTCTCTTTTGGTAGTGTAAAGACGGAGCCAAATATCCTGCAAGTCCTCCTCCAGCAAAAGCAAGTGGAGGTCATGTACAGTTTTTTCTCTTGGTCTCGATATGCCCATTTCTTTACACAAGACATAATTAAAATCTCCACATAGAATTAATTCCCCTTTTCTTACGGTTTTTGTTATGAAAATGTTTTTTTTAATGAACGGAATTTGCCACTGATTAGGAGTATAAATTGAGGTCAAAGAATAGATTTTACAGTCTATTTCACAGATTACAATTATATAAATCGCCCTTCTGGGTCCAATATGGATTGCAAAAGGTTAAGAGAAACAGAGTCTTTAATTAACATTGCGACTCCAGCTTTCTTCTTAGGCTATGTTCACACGGCTTAAAATTGGACGTATTTCAGTCCGTAATTACGCGCCGTAGAGCGCAAATTACGGCTGGAATCCGTCCCAGTCATTACGGTAATCCACAGTTCTCATAGAGAACTATGGATTACGTCTCCTCTCCCTGCTCGGCGAATCCGCCGCGGGGGGAGATAAGTGACATGTGAATTACCAGTGGCGTATGCGTGCTGCTGGTAATGAAAGTCTATAGGCCGGCGAGGTGCCGGCCCCCTGCTCCCGCCCCCACCCCGCCCCCACGCCGTAATTGCGTCCCGCAAATAAGCCGTGTGAACATAGCCTTAGAGAAATGGGCCTGAAAAATATGCGGAAAGCTTTTGGTTTTAACCTGTGGGCAGCAGCGGAAATTAGATGTGTCTCTACGAATGGTCTAGAGGACCGCGTGTCTCGATGTGGGCTGTTCCCCGAAACATAGCACTCCTCGTTACCAGTAAGGAGGGCACGAGATGTCGGAAAGTAAGGTAGAGAGGTACCTACGCCTGTAAGTAAAGGCAGGCCTTTACGCCTAGCAAACCTCAATGAAGTCCTGATTTACGGATGAGATGGAGGTAGGTACAGGTGTTGAGGTTATCGCCAATAACCATAGATAAAGGTAGGCAGGTGAAGTTCAGCAGTGTGGTCAGATGGTGGGGGTCGATGCAGCGAGATGGAGGGGTGCAGTTATTCTGGCTTAAAGCAGGAATAGCCTGCACCAAGTTAGTGCAATATCTCTGGCTTCAGATCACTTTGAAATCTAATTTGGACCGTAGAGAACCTCCCCTTCCCCTCTGTCTATGGACAGGTGTAAGTTGACTGATTATTAAGGTATGTTTGATTCGGATTCCAGAGTGCCCCAGGAGGGTTCTCAGAAAAAAGTCAAAACTCGCCAAACTCATTGATTTCAATTGGGGGAGTGTTTAAGGCATGCTCTGTGACCTGGGAAGAAGTCATTGTTTGGGGAGGGGGAGCTGTGACCATCTCCTATTGTGACTGGTGATAAGCCGTGTTATCTACACATTGGTGTCACCTTCCATTGTAATCCATCTGTGATAATGAGGAGACTCTTCTCTACAGAAGAGGAAGTGTCAGCCTATAATTAGGATTAAGTGGCCAAAGTGAGACCTGCAGGAGTTCAGGACTTATCAGAATATAGATGGCGATAGGAGAAACTGAAACATAAAAACACGTAAAACAATTTCTTATTAAATCTGCTTCATATAAATACAATAGTGTAACGTCAAGGGAGGTGCATTGAGCGCTGACTGAACCCTAGCCCACTGACCCTGCCTACTTGACGAACTGCCCTAAACGGCAGCCCTCAAATGGGCGACAGTCCCTACACTACTAGGTGCAGGGCCCGTCAGGAGAAAGAACGGTCAGTGCGGGTCAGCAACAGAGCGGCAACATCAGGCCACAAATCAGAAAACAGAAGGAATACCAGGAAACAAGCCAGGGGACAGAACACAATCGAGAACGAG
Source organism: Phyllomedusa bahiana (assembly GCA_025379985.1). Taxonomy (NCBI): domain Eukaryota; kingdom Metazoa; phylum Chordata; class Amphibia; order Anura; family Hylidae; genus Phyllomedusa; species Phyllomedusa bahiana. The sequence continues at coordinate 17,587 of JAODAL010033075.1, read as the reverse complement.
GTACCGAATCAGGAGACAAACCGAGTTCAAGAACAAGCAGCCAACAAGAACATTTCACAGGCAGGTCTGAGGAGGTTTAAATGGTGTGCCCGGACATTGCCCCAGCAGCCGATTCGTGCAGTCTCCGGGTCCTCCTATTGGCCTGAGTGACAAACCCTCTGTTCTGAGTGGAAGTAGAGCTGTCACTCCTGGGCTCATCAGCAAAGCCTCTCCCGGGGTGTGGAGACATTCCAGGTGAATTAACCCCTGCCGGGCATTGCATCTTAGAAGCAGGTACGGGAGTCATCACAAATAGGTTATTTTCTAATGACACAATCCCTTTAAATCTCCAACATGGCCGCCAGTGCCGTCCTGCACCCAAAGTAATAGGCGAGATAACCAGCTCTATCTCCTTACCTTGTGCCATAAGAGGCCGGTGATTCTCCAGATCCTCCATCTTGATCTCCTTGAACAGATCTTTATGTCCTTCTAAATACTCCCACTCCTCCATGGAGAAATAGACAGCGACCTCCTGACACCTTATAGGAACCTGCATCAAAAGAAGGAGGTGAGGCAGTACAACACCCATTAACCAAAAGAAGATGGATGCAAAGTTTCTAGCCCTTCTACCCCTAGGGCAATATAAAGCAGTCCAAAAATATCAGAAAGGAAGCAGCATCCGCAGGAAAGTGTAGAAAAGGACCATACCATATTTGTTGCTCCATAAAGAGCAACGTTTCAGCTGTATCCACAGCCTGTATAAAGCATAATAACACAGTATACAGGTGAACTATATATCTCCCAGACAACTAACACTTAGCCAATCACATGACGTTATATGCCCCCATCATACATTAAAAACATGTTACCATATACTTTATCCCATATAGGACTTGCCTCCCATAAGCATCATCAAAATAGCCCAAATGCAGACATATTACAAACTACAAGTGAAGTCCTGCATCTGTTCTGATCTACTGCACATGTGCCAGGAGTTCAGATATCACCTCAGAATGCAGGACCTCCGAGGTTTGTGCAGGAGCATCCATGCTGTATGCATAGTAGGTAGAGGTGGGTGGGTGTGTGTGTGGGGGGCAATGTGCTTGGATAGCTCTGCTTATAGGGGTTGTGTGAGAGACCAAAAAAAACCAAACAAAATAAGAACATATAATTGAGGAATACTAAGTATAAGCCTAAGTATGTCACAATCCAGTGTGTTAACTACTTACTAATGCTGTTATATCGCATAATATCGCCATGTTGGATCTTTCTCCTCACTGGACCAGTGGGCGGAGCTACAGTTTCTAGGGCACTGTTTGATAACTTCATTTGCCAGCTGAGATAGATTATATGAACTATATCCACACCAAATTTGTGTGTGTCTAGATATATATCTGACTGGCATAACTGAGCATGTGTGCTGTGCTCAGTCAGTCTGACTGGTATGAGGGATGGCTCTTCAGAATAGAAAGGAGACTGAGAACTGTGTGTTTGTTTGTGTATACAGCCCTCAGTCTCCTTTCTACTCTGCAGAGGCATCCCTCATACCAGTCAGACTGACTGAGCACAGCTTCTTGTCCTTCCATTGAGCGCTCTAGCATCACGATCCTTCTCCAACTGATAGCCGTAACCGGTTTTCAGTTACTCTATTAACTGACTGAGCACAGCACACATGCTCAGTTATGCCAGTCAGTATAATCAGGAAGTAACTCACAGAGCCTGTCCTACTTCCTGTATGACAGGTTTCTGCTGAGGAAAAAGCCCGGTGGCATTTTCTTCTCCTATAACGATTATCCCTTAGACAGGAAGGAGAAGGGTTCTGTGTCACAGAGATGAACGTGCTTTGGTCCGACATGTGCATATTAATCCATGGAAAAAAGCAAAAGACCTTGTGAAGATGCTGGAGGAAGCTGGTAAGATTGTGTCACTATTCACAGTAAAACGAGTACTGTATCAACATGGGTTGAAAGGCGACTCTGCCAGGAAGAAGCCATTACTCCAAAAGAAACAGAGAAAAGCCAGATTAATGTTTGCAAATGCACAGGAACAAAGACCTACATTTTTGGAGGCATGTCCTGTGGTCTGAAGATACTAAAATCGAACTGTTTGGCCATAATGACCATCAATACATTTGGAGGAAAAAGGGAGGAGCTTGGAAGCCTAAAACCATCATCCCAACTGTGAAACACAGGGGTGGCAGCATCATGTTGCGGGGTTGTTTTGCTGCAGGTGGGACTGGTGCACTTCCCAAAATAGATAGCATCATGAGGAAAGAAGATATATGGCAATACTGAAGCAACATCTCAAGACATCAGCCAGGAAGCTAAAGCTTGGGCGGAAATGGGTCTTCCAAATGTACAATGACCTGAAGCTACTGCCCAACTGGTTAAAAAGTGGCTTAAGGAGAACCAAGTCAATGTTTTGGAGCGGCCATCACAAAGCCCTGATCTCAATCATATTGAAAATTTATGGGCAAAGCTGAAAATGCAGATGCGAGAAAAGCGACCTCCAAACAATTACATCACTTCTTTCAGGAGGAAGGGGCCAAAATTCCTACCAGCTATTGTGAGAAGCTTGTGGAAGGATCCAAAACATTTGACCCAAGTCCTACAGTTTAAGGGCAAAGCTACCAAATACTAATGGAAACTTTTGACTTTGCAGAAAATAATAAAAATGCCATAACAATTCTCTCTCTCTTTATTCTGGCATTTGGCAAGTATAAATAATTCTGATAATCCTCATTGACCTAAAACGGGGAAGGTTTATTCTGATTTCATGGGGCTTTGTGTATGTAAACTTCTGGTTTCAACTGTATATAGTTCACCTGTATACTATGTCACTATGCTTGATAAAGGCTGTGTATACAGCGGAAACATTGCACTTTTATCTCTTTTGATATTTTTGGACTACATTATAGGAACCTAACGCACAAAATGATGCGGTCATCACCCAGACCCCTCCAGTGGTGTTACTGTATAATGTCCCAGCATTCCCATCAGCAGCGTCACCTCTCCAGTCAGCAGCTCCGTCATCTTGTTGGTGAGTTCTAGGATCTTCTGCTTATTGTCCCTCTCATGTATCAGTGAGTGCGGGGGAGGCTCTATGTTGGGGCCCCGGCTCCATCCTCTTGACACACAGGGACAGCTGCTGGGGGCCACACAGTCACCTGACGTCTTCTTCACTACTGTGTAATCCTGTGCATGGAGAGAAATCCCTGGATCAGTGACCGATCTCCAGAAATCTAGTGACTAGAACTATTATTATAAGTTAAAAACCACAGTTCCGGGACTTTGTGACCCGCTGTATAGCGCTTTAGTGACCCCACATCTGGAATACTGTGGTCAGTTTTGGAGATCAGCTACAAAAAGAGATTGGTAAAATAGAAGGGTCCAAAGATGGGCTGCGAGGTCCAAAGCCTAAAATTTATCATGAGAGACCAAAAGAACTGTATTGTCTGAGGGAAAGAAAGGACAATATGGAAACCTTTACTAATGTGGTTGGAAAATCAGCAGTGACGGTAAACCTGCCGGGGATCAGCATAGTTTTTTTATTCTAGAATAAAAATAAGAAGGACATAATGTAAGAGGCTTCTAGATGGACCATGTGCTCTTCTCTTACCTCATCTTATATATTTCTACAGCATAGAAATTTCAATCTAATGAACTAAACCCAATGCTCTAGGCAGAACCCTTCCACCTGATTTCCTTGGCTCCTCAGGGCTGAACCCGACCATCTGATTCCCTTGGCTCCTCCAGGCTGAACCTGACCATCTGATTCCCTTGGTCCTCCAGACTGAAGCCGACCATCTGATTCCCTTGGCTCCTCTGGGCCCTCTTCTCCTTGGTATAACAGGCTACTCACTACTGTCATTGCTTCAATAACATTACTATGGCTGCACTGGTTCCCATGATACATAACTGACCATATTGGGGGCTGAGTTTCAGGATTTCCGCTGCTCAGTTCATCACTTGGAAGCTCCTGAAGCTCTTACACAGGACGCTGGATTCCTCCTATTATGGATTTTCTCTTCCATCATTGACTTGTTAGATAATACAATAAAGATCACAGACATATAGAAAATGTTTACCTCTCCGGTCACCAGGTGGATGATCTCTGAGGTGAAGTTTAATATTCTTTTTTTTGATTTTCTTGTCCATGTTAATCCTTGGTGGGTCATTCAGGAGAAGGAACGCTGTGTATGAGAATAGGAGAAAACTGGATGAACTGGAAGGTTCTAGTACTGCAGGCGCCTTTATGGAGAAAGGAGAGCCCCCAATCCTACGGGGGACCACATCATGTGTGACATACAGAACCTCTGGGGGGCAGAGGAGAAGCAGCTTCTCAGAGCCGTCACCACATGGATACAGGGTGTTTCCAACACATCCACAGGATATTCCATAGTGTCTGAGGGCCCCACCTCTGGGGGCCGCGCTCGGCTGTGTCTGTAACTCCTATAGAAGTGAATGGAGATACCCCTGTACATGTGTGGCTCCTCTCTGTTCATCCCCCTACTGGATGCAGTGGACCCATCTCCATGAGGGGTGGGGTGAGGCCTGTTCTCCAGAGGTGAGACCTTCATCTATCAGACATTTATGATAAACACTGTGGATACATTCTGAAGAAGATCATGCTCCCCTCCCTTCTAGGCCACAGGGCAGCATTTCAACATGATAATGACCCTAAACAAACCTTCAAGATGACCATTGCCTTGCTAAAGAAAATGAGGGTAAATGTGCTGGACTGGTCAAGAAGTTCTCTAGACCTAAATCGTATTGAGCATCTGTGGGGCATCCTCAAATGGAAAGTGGAGGAGCGCAAGGTCTCTAACATCCACCAGCTCCGTGATGTTGTCACGGAGGAGTGGAAGAGGATTCCAGTGGCTGCAACCTGTGAAGCTCCTGTGACCTCCTTGCCCAAGAGAGATAAGGCAGTACTAGAAAATAACAAAGGGAGACATGTCCAAATATGAATGTACCATTTTTTTGGTGTATTTTGTGCCAAAAAACACTCTTGACACCCTATCCTCTATATAAATGAACTGCAATACACCAAAACTAAGTTCATTATATGTCAGGCACGCATCACCTAAAAAGACGCATCAAATATGCTATCAACGATACGTTAAGTGCCTAGATTTTGTAATGCGCCTGGATTCATTTTACTATGCAAGGTATACCAGACACCAGATTTTTTGAAAGGTTCGTACTTTCAGGTGCACTTTACACTGATTTAATGCACCACAAAACGGACGTACTGTCGCCACTTTTTGGACATGTGGCCAAAATGTCCGTTTTCACTTAGGGATGCACTCACTTTTGTTGCCAGCAGCTTTTACATTGATGGCTGGATGCTGACTTATTTTGAGGGCACACCAAATTTACCCTGTTATATAAGCTGTACGTTGACTACTTTACATTTTGTTAAATCTTCAGTGTTGCCCAATAAAAAGATATAATACAGTATTAATAAAAAATATGAGGGGTGTACTCACCTTTGTGAGCTTCTGTATATACCTAACTACCTACTGAGAGAACCGATATACCTACCGCAGGCTATATACCTACCTAAAAAGGTTACTTATATGCCTTCTTACCTATTGGTGGGGTTATATGCCTACCTAATGAGGGCTAATATACATACCTTTCTACTGCAGGGCCTATATGCCCAACTACATACTAAATGGAAGGACTATATACGAACAATAGCTGACTCCCCCCCCCCTTAAAGTGAGTAAAAGCGGAGGATGGGGCATTACCGTGGTTCTACCATGGACGCTGCACAGCTTAGCAGTTTATATGTGTGTGTAGTGTTTCTGTTTTTTTTAAAGGGTCCCCTTTTGGTCTATATTGGATTTGTTGGACAATGTCATACCAATGTTGGATCTATTTACTTAACAAAATGGATGCTTCTCCATAACAAGCAATAGGGCTCGTTGTCAACTAGTGGAGTTTTTTTGTCACACCGAAGCTGACACTAACCCCGTCACTATTACCCCCGTACCTTACAATCCAGGGGTACTGGGAAAAGTCAGGTTAGCGTCAGAAGTGGACCCTCTAACGTGATGCTCCGCGGGCTGGTCTTTTTAGGGTGGGAAGGAACTAATATTCATGGACCTTCCCATTCTGAAGGTACGAACCTGCAACTGCCAGTTTTATTTTGGCTGGATTTAAGAAATGAAGGGACCCCAATTTTCTTTTTTTAAATTAGTTTCTTTAAATATTTTAAGGCTTTCCTGACAGTGAGCAGAAGCCTCAGCGGGGGGGCGCTGTGTATCACTGACTCCACACTGAGTGAATTATACGCGCCCGGTTCTTGCCCCCGATCAGTGGCCGCTGCACCCCAAGGCTTGTGTGTGACCCCACAGTGACCAGGACGGGTGCGGAGCAATAACTCTACTAGGACAGACGGAGGCGGTTCTGCAGGTGTTATCGCTGCACAACAACATGGAGTCCCCTCAGAAATGGCCACTGACCTGGGAATCCAGTCCTTCCTCCGCCCTCAATGCTCTCCCCATCTACCGAGCGGCCTCTCCTGTCAGAAGCCTTTGTGTGAGAGAGACCTGAGGGCGGAGAGGATGACAGGGGGGGTGAAGGACCTGTGATGATGTCACCAGGACACATGACCATTTTCACAGGTCCTTCACCCACCACTGCTGACCCCGCCCTATCATGTGACTGGATCACATGGTGGTGACATCATCACAGGTCCTTCACTTCTTGCTGTGTAGTAGATACAGGTCCTGGCAGTGCCGTCTCTTTGGTGATCATTGTTATCAGATTAGAGGCACAGCCGAGCGCGGCCCCCAGAGGTGGGGCCCTCATCTATGGGACATTATGGAATATCCTGTGGATGTGTTGGGAATTCCCTGTATCCATGTGGTGACGGCTCTGAGAAAATGCTTTTCCCCTGCCCCCAGAGGTTTGTTTTGTATTATGATGTGGCCCCATTTGTTTTTCGGCCCCTCCCTTTTTCCATAAAGGGGCCGCAGTACTAGAAACCTTCCGTTATTAGTTTTCTCCCTTTTCTTACCCGGGCCTTCCCTCTGGGAAGACCCCCCAAGGATGGACGGGCGGAATAGATCAGCAGAAGGGGAAAATTGACCTCACCCGGAGATCCCCCCCCTGGTGAACCCGGGAAAAGGGTAAACTTCTCTAGATTTCTTCCTTTTTAAGTAACAAGTACTGTAGAAAAGAAAAACCATAATGGAGGAATCCCGCGTCTGTGTAAGGCTTCGGAGCTTCCCCGGGTTTTGGACTGAGCAGTGGAAAAACCCGAGTCAGCCCCCAGTATGTTCGTTATGTATCATGGGGGAACCAGGCAAACCATAGTAAAGTTAAAGGGGCAATGAAAATTTGGGGAGTTACCCGTTATACCCAGGAGGGGAGGGGCCAAAGGAAACGGGGTCGGGTTCGCCGGGGGGCCGGGAATCAGTGGTCGGGCTAGCCCGAGGACCCAAGGGATCAGTGGTGGGGCAGCCCAGAGGAGAAAAAGGGTCAGTGGTCGGGCTCAGCCCAGAGGAGCCAAGGGAACCAGATGGTCGGACTCAGCCCAGAGGAGCCAAAGGGATTCAGTGGTGGGTTCACCCTGGAGGACCCCAAGGGAATCGTGGTCGGGTTCACCCCGGAGGAGACAAGGGAATGATGGTGGGTTCAGCTGGAGGAGCCAAGGGAATCAGTGGGGGTTCACCCCGGAGGAGCCAAGGGAATCAGTTGGTGGGTTCAGCCCGGGGAGCAAGGGAAATTTCGTGGTCGGCTCAGCCCGGAGGACCCCAAGGGGGAAATGATGGTCGGGCTCCCCCCGGAGGAGCCAAGGGAATACAGGGGGGGGTTCAGCCCGGAAAACCCAAGGGAATCAGATGGTCGTTTCGTGGGAGCCAAGGGCTCAGTGGTCGGGGTCAGCCTGGAGGAGAAAAGGGAATAGAGGGTCTTTTTTTCACCCTGGGGGGGCCAAGGAATCGGAGGGTCGGGTTCACCCCGGGGGAGCCAAGGGAATGGGGATGGTCGGGTTCAGACTGGATTTTATTTGTTTTTTGTATTTTGTAGAAACTTTTAAAGATACAACCTGGATAAACACCAGGTCCATTATTATTTTTTATTATTTATTTTAGAGCGCCATTAATTCCAGAGCGCTGTATATTCAAGGAGGGTTGCATACAATAACATAGGTTTAAACAACATACAATAGCAGAACTAATTGACTAACAACTGGTACAGAGGGAGAAAGGACCCTGTCCTGAAAGGCTTACTGCTATCTGGAAGAAAGCAGGACAGAGACAGAAGATTAGTGAAAGATATGTTTGTGTGTGATAAGGGGGCAGCAGGGTTACTGTAGGTTATAGGCTATCCTGAAGAGATGGGTTTTGAAGCTAGAGAGGGTGGAGGAGAGTCTGATTTGTTGGGGTAATGAGTCCCAGAGTCCGGGGGAAGCACGGAAGAAGTCTTGGAGAGCGTTGTGTGAGGAGCTGCAAAGAGGAGAGCAGAAGACAAACCTGCATCGGTTCTTCCTGCAAAACAGACAAAATGGATTTTAAATGGTCACAACAAAATTGGTGCCACACAAGGAACCCAGCAGAATGGAGAGGTTTCAAATTGCTGGCAACTTCCTTGCTGTCGCTTTGTGAAGCAGGCATCTATGCGGTGGCCAGGAAGATGAGGCCATTCACATTGGTAGGTAGGCCATGGCCAGTGAGTTCTTCCTTAATGGAACCCTCAATGCCTTCTCAGAAAGTAGCTACAGCCCTTGTCTTTCCCGGGCCCAGCACAAGGACATTTTGGCCCAAGTGGGGTTCCCCTAATACTTCGCCCAGAGAGTTGAAGAGGTCCCCCCCAGGCCCTGCAAACACATTGTGGAAGGCTGCTAAGAGGGTCGGCAAGCTGGACATGAGGGAATCTCCTTGTTCCCAGAAAGAGATAACCCAGGCAAGAGCTTCACTAGAGAGCGGATACAATGAAAGTTACCTTCACCTGCTCAGAAGCAAATGGTGGCTGGGAACTAAAAATGGATGTATTGGGTTTCAAAAATCCACAACGGCATTGGGATCTCCACGTAGTGTAGTTGTAACTGCAAGTTCTTGGAGTAGTCGGACTGAGCGGGTACTGAAGAAGGGAGAAGAGGCCTCCAATATTTGTGCTGCTTAGTTTTGCAGCATTTGAAACTTTTTCCTGATGGGCGCCTTGGTGCGCAATTCATTCGGAGGTTTTTTTGATTGGGAAGGCGTGTCAAAAACTAAATTTCCAGGCCCAGTTGTACTGTCATAAGGGGACACTGGAATCAGGAGATGGGTCTGCTAGGTCAACTTGGGAGGGTTGATGTAATCTCTGCTGAGGAACGGCGTCTAATGGGCCCACGTCCTTCACCAGAGCCCGTCACAAAGCCGACTGGTCTTTGCTGTGGAAAACCCCCAGGTCGTTACACCCGGCGTAGGTCCTCGTGATGACAGCCGAGGAGTGTGGTACAGAAGGATAAGACATAGGAAGAACATGGGCAATAGATCACGGAAGGAGGCAGACAAGGTAGAGTAAGAAACGGAGCAGGAGGAACCAGCAACAGGAGAGCAAAATAAATAAACTTGCAGGAGTGGTAGAACGGCACAATGACACCAACAATTAGGAAGATAGTAAGGGAGGTGCCCCAAAATGGCTAAAGGAAAAAATGGTTGGCCATAGAAACCACTGGCCCTTTAAATCAGGAAAAGTTGGCGCACTTGCCCCCTAGTTTACTGTCGTGGCATGTGACTGTACAGAAGACAACGAGACAGGTCAGCACCAAAGACTGCAGAGTAGATGAATGTGTATGACTGCGTACCGGTCCATGGACTGCGGCGAGTCCTGTTATAGCATGTATTTATACCTTTGTATGTATGTGTCTGTATATGAGTATATAATGCATGTGTATATATTTCTGTTTGTGTATATATGTGCCTTTATGTGTGTATATTAAATGTGTGTGGGTATACATATTTCTGTGTATTTTTGCCTTTGTATATATGCACATGCTTCAGTGTGTTAGTTTGTTCCTGTGTAGAAGTTTGGAGTTAGAGTTCATACATTCTCTGTCACTTTTACTTCTTACATCCTTCCATCACAGAGTCAGGATAAAGCTGCCCATACATTTTGGACAACCCTCAGCCTTCCTACTGCATTGATTTTTCTTTAAATGGGTTGTCTCACTATAGCAGAAGTGGGCATTGTACGGGCCGTGGGCCGCATCCGGCACGCTAGCTGGTCGGATGCGGCCCGCGGCATATGATGCCCAGGTCTACTAATAGTAGTACTGACGGCCCTCTGCGGCCGGGTAGTGCTGAGAGGCCCCGGCGGGCGTCACGGGTACTGTTAAATAATCCCGGTATGTGAAGTCGGCAGCAACGCAATGAACTCCGTCATCACGCCGCTGCCTCTCCTCGGCGCATGGAGTAATCACTCTCTGCGCCGAGGAGCTGCGGGAGGTGGTTTTCCCAGTGCTGGTGACGTGAGGACATCATCACGTCGCCAGCACCGGGCAGAAGAGGAAGATTCTCGGCAGGGAAGCAGGTTATTTTTAATTTAGGTCATAAATCTATCTACCTGCCTGAGGGGAGCTATGATTATCTATATTACCTACCTAAGGGGAGCTATGATTTTCTATATACCTACCTGAGGGGGCCTATGACCATCCATATAGCCCTCAGCCTTCCCACTGCATTGATTTTTCTTTAAAGGGGTTGTCTCACTACAGCAGACTACAGCGTACGATGCCCAGGTCTACTAATAGTTATGATTTTCTATATACCTACCTGAGGGGGCCTATGACTATATATATATATATATATATATATATACCCTGTGTTTCCCCGATAGTAAGACCGCGTCTTACATTCTTTTTACCCCAAAAGTCCCACTATGTCTTACTTTCGGGGTATGTCTTATATAGGGCAGGTATAGGGCCAGCTGTAGACAGGTATAGGGTCGGCTGTAGGCAAGTATAGGTCCAGCTGTAGACAGGTATAGGGCCAGCTGTAGACAGGTATAGGGCCAGCTGTAGGCAGGTATAGGGCCAGCTGTAGGCAGGTATAGGGCCAGCTGTAGGCAGAAAAACACCTGGCTCCCCGCTGCTCCGTCTCCCGCGCCGCGCCGCCTCCTCGCTGCTCCGGCCTCCCGCGCGTCATCCCGGAAAAGGCAGTGACTTTCATCAGGCCGCGCTATGTCTTACTTTCGGGGTACGTCTTACATTAGGCGACCTCCCTAAGACACCGCTATGTCTTACTATCGGGGTTGTCTTACTATTGGGGAAACACGGTATATAGTGGGGATGTAGCTCAGCAGTAGCAAAAACACACCGTTCATAGTATACGTTTTTAGTCTCTTGGCATTTATTTGGCCACAGATTATACAGCCAACAAAAAGAAAAAACATACGGGCTTAACTTCAGCCCAACAAAAATACAAACACACAGTCCGTGTAGATAACTCACAGTCTCTGTAAGTTCAGCGGTTTTAGGTGTTTCCCCACCCAGATCGGGGGAAATGTGGTATCAGTGGACGGTCAGCTGGCAGCTCAAACTTCCACATCTTTTCTCAGTCAAGCAACCTCTGACTGAGAACCACCACCCCCTTTCCTCCAAACTTCCTGCCTTAAGTAGGCCCCAAACCAGGCCTGGATTTTGGGAGCAATCCACCCACCCTGCTTTTGAATTGCTCCAGTAAAGCCTGGGCCCAGATTCACTGCAAAGTCAGCAGTCATACTAACAAACCAAATGTCAGTACCATATCCATACTGATGTATGGCTAACAGGCTTTACTTCACCGAGATCAGAAACCTCGGTGACACGTATCGACCATCAATTACGGCACCTTGTGCCTTCTCACATATCCCCCCCCCGCTGCCCAAAGCCGGGGGGTTGGGCACCGTCCGCCGCCAGACTGTGCATCTTGTAGAGGGCATCTGCATTTTTCCCCGCTGCTTGCCTGGCCTATGTTCTGTGAAGCAAAATCCTGCAGGGCAGGAACCGCGCGTAACCCGGGCATTTATTCCCTTCTTCTCCCGCATCCACATGAGTGGGGCATGGTTCGGACACTAGCCTGGATTTTTCTACCTAAACAGGTAGTACCTGAGGGAGTCCAATGGCCACTTTATGGCCGCTTTCCTTCTCAATGATGGCATAATTCGTTCTGCGGGGACAATTTCTACTTAGGTATTTTCACGGGGTGCTTTTTCCCCATTCACTACCTGTGACATAACGGCTCCCAACCCCACCTCAGAGGCAACTGTCTGGACCACAAATTTACAGGAGAAGTCCGGGGCTACTAACACTGGTTGCCCACATAGGGCCTGTTTGAGCTCCTGGAAAGCCCTCTCCGCCTCAGGAGACCACTTTATCATTGTTGACTTCGTGCCCTTTGGGTTTTAAGTCAGTCAAGGGAACGGTATTTCTGCAAACTTCGGGAAAAACCGTCTTTTAGTAGCCACAATACCAAGAAACACCCTGACCTGCTTCTTGGTGGGGTGGGCGGGGCCACCTTTTGGGTTGCCTTTCTTTATTCACTTGAGGCTTTATTTCCCCTCTCCCCCCTATGTACCCAAGGTATCGGGTTTCCTCCACCCCCGGGGCACACTTATTTGGGGGTTTATCGAAAAACCCCACCTTTCCTAAAAGGTTATCCAGCACAGCCTGGATTTTCCCGAGTGGCTCTCCCAATCATGATGAGATCACAATGTCATTTGGGTTGGCGGCCTGTATTCCTTGTGGGCGCAGCATTTGATCCAAAGCCTGAAAGGGGGGGGGGCCCCCTGCAAAAAAAAAAGGCATTCGGACTAGTGAAATAACCCCCTCTGGAGTAGAAAAAAGCATCTTCCCCCTTTGCGCCCTTGAGAGGGGGGTTCCCCAATTCCCTTGGTGGGTCAAGGGTGTAAATTCCCCGCCGGACCTAATGCTCGATTAATTCATTACCCGGAGTATAATGTTGTCCCGTGTTAGAAAGCAAAAAGTAGAAGAAGTGGAAGAAATCAGGCGTCCCTTTTAGAGGCAAACTGGTAATTTGATGGTAAGTTTAAAGGAGAACTGTTTTTCAGACATGATGATATACAAAAAATTGAAAATTCCAGGCTTTTTATTTAACAAAAAGACAGGGGCCCTTCAAAGGTTTTTAGTTTTTCTTAAACAAAAACAAAAAAGCTATAAGCAAACAAGTCATTTACAACAGGCAAACAATTAACATCTGGAAACTTGTGAGGCATGACAGAGGGGTCGTTTTTGCCGTCTTATCTCACAGCCATAGTGTAATTTGGGGCCCCAAACAGTTCACATATAGTTTGACATAAGCTGGATGGATTTTTAAACCCATTTTGCAGGGGTCTGAAATTTTTGCATTATTTAAAAATTCCCCCCCTTTTCTTCCTCTGCTCTTAAAGTGTCCATTAAAACCCCAAATTTGGATCTTCAATACAGTGGTCCTCTCTGGAGAAGTGTTGTGCCACTGGAAGATCAGTTTCTGTTATTAATAGTGAATTGGGGAGTTCTGCGGGGTTTGGAGTCTCTGCCCTTTTTCCCCCCACAAAAAAGGCCCCTGTGGTCGGGGGTTTTGCGCCCCCAAATGATCAGATAAACCACATTGTGACCTGAGGAAAATGTCCCCCTAATTCTGTGCACCTGCTGTGATTGGGGAAAGGTACACTGTCAGCATTTTGTGGATGTGACTAGGTTTTTGCACCTGTTTTGCGGGCAGGGTAGGTGCCATTTTCAGTTGGGGCCTTAAGGGCGCTTTCCGGGACAATAATGCCCCCAGGTTTGGTGGTTTCCGAAAGGGGGAAGGGGGGATGGGAAATAGTTTTGAGTTATTGTTCTATGTGCACAGGTTGAATTTCCCTTTGGCAAACTTTTCTTTAGGATCTCCAGCTGTGGGTTGTTTTGGACAACTAGGGGCCTGTTCTTCTTCTGGGTCTCTTTTGAGTAAGTAGATGTCTTGGTAGGGCCCGGGGCCGCTTTGCTGATTTGATTGCCCCGTCCTTTTGGCCTGTATCCCAATTGGAAAATGTTGTCCTCAGATCCAGGGGGTTTTTGTCCAGGTCGTTTTGTTGGGCAAATGTTTTCCGTTAAGCGGGGCTGTAGATAATGGTTTTGTTTGTGGTTTGGGGTGGAAGCTTTTCTTTCCTGGGGGAGGCCGTTCGGTCTGTGGGTTTGTGGTACATGTGTGAGAAAACCGGTGTTCTTTGATGTGTATTGTGTATCCAGAAAGGGGTTTGGCTTCTGAATAGGTTGCTTGAGGTTGATGGTGGGGGGGAAAGTTTTTGAAGTCATTATGGAATTAAATTAGGGCCTCCTCGCCCGCAGCCCCAGATGACAATGATACATCGATGTACGGAGGTCATCATGGGTTTGGTGGTGCGTGGATAGATACGTCCTTCCATTTAGCAAAAAGGGTTTGCAACGGGGGGCGCACATCTGGACCCTTTGAAGTTCCCATTCGCTGTAGATATGGCCCTTTCCCCAAATTTAAATAGTTGTGGCTGAGTATGAACTGTATGAGCTGTGTTATTGGTTTTGTTGGGAGGTTTAGTTTCTCCAGGTGTGTCCGAATGCTGCAACCCCATCCTTGTGGGGAATGTTTGTATACAACGTTTTCACATCCATGGTTCCCAAAAAGGGTGCCCTCAGAAGTGGCCGAGGGCATTGGTTTGTTAAAAAGATCCGTGGGTGTCCTGGATGTAATAGGGTATCTTGACAGGGGTTTTAGGAGATTTTCCACCAACCTGAGATATTCTCTGTCGGGATTTCCCAAATCCCAAAAAAAATGATGGGCCCTCCCGGGTTTGCCATCTTTGTGGTCTTGGGGAGCATGTAGAAGGCCGGTGGGATCCGTGGGATGAGCCCCTCTACCTCCCCCGGACCGGGTTTGGAAAACTTTTGATCATATTCTTTGTGTTTTTAAAGCCTCGGGGGGATCACTGTTAAGTTGGGAGTAATGGGCGGGTTTGGGAAAGCTGCCTGTTTGCTTCTTGGATAGTAGAGGTGTTCATCATGACTTTGCGCCCCCTTTGTCAGGGTTTTATTTTTATTGCCTGATTTTTTTTCAGTGAGGTGGGGGCCCTTTGTTCCTGAGGGTTGGTTTGTAAACCTGTTTCTTTTGTTTCCCCAAAGATCTCAGATTTTATTTTGTTCTGAAACAGTAAGTATTTACCCGTGCGCATTGTTCCCGGTTGTGGGGTCCGGTTGTTTTTTGGGGGGTTCTTATGGGCTTTTTTCTTGGTCGCTGTGTATGGAGGGTTTTGTATAGAAGGGGTTTCAGTCTCATTTTTTGAAAAACTCTCATGTCATTGAGGTTTTTACATGGGCGGTGAGTGTTGAGGGGCAGAAAGGGAGACCTTGGGGAGAGCTGCATTTTTTGTTTTTTGGGTTTAGGAGGAAAAGGGTTTACAACACAGGGTTTCTGAGTGGATGGTGCTTGTGGTTGTGTAGAAGGGCCTTTTTTTCTCAGTCTCTGGAGCTTTTTTTCTTGTTGTTGTTAAAACATGTCCTGCAGTTTCCGGTAGTATGTGTGGAGTTTGGGGTTTTATTCCTTGTGTCATTCTCCAGTGATGTCTTTAGGGGCCCGTATTCCTCCCGTTTTTTTTCTCCTGTTTTTAGGAAATTTTTTGCAGTGTTGCGGTTTTCTGTGTTCGAAAAACTAGTTTTTCTGATATCGCTGTTTGGGTGTGCGGGGTTGGTTAGAGAGTGAAGCCCTTTTTGGGAGAGTCTTTCCTTTTTTGCTTTTTGTTAGAAGAAGTTGGGCGCTGTTGAGTTGTGGCAAATTTCTTAAGCCCGGTTTTTTCAATTTCCTTTTGAGCGGTCATTGGGTATCTTCCCAAATTTTAGTAGTAAATGTTGTACCGTGTTAGCCATGTGTGTAGAAAAGTGAAGAAATCAGGCCGTACTTTTAGAGGCTAAATGGTTTATTTGATGGTAAGCTTTCGAAGGGAAACTAGCTCCTTTTAGACATGAGAAAACAAAAAAATTGAAAAAAAACGGCTTTTTTATAAACAAGACATGGACCTTCAAAAAATCTTAGAATTCTTAAACATAAAAAAATGCAATATAAGCAAAAAAGTCTTTACAACAGGTAAAAATTAAATATTGGAAACTTGTGAGGCATGACAGAGGGGTTTGTAAAACTGCGTTTATCTCCAGCCTCAGTGTAATTTGTGGGGCCTTTACAGTTCCATATTGGACATAAAGTAGCATGGATATTTAACCCTTTTGCAGAGTTGAAATTTTTGCTTAATTTAAATTCCCACTTCCCCTTTCTTCCTCTCGTCTTAAAGTGTCCCAATTAAAAAACCCCCTCTTCGTTTCAATCAGTGGTCCTCTCGGAGAAGTGTTTGTGCCCCCTGGAAAATCAGTTCTATGTTTTTAAAAGTGAATCTGTGGGGTTCATGGCTGGCTGATTCTTTTCTGTTTCCCCCACATAAAGGCCCGTGGTCGGGGGATTTCGCACACATGATCAGAAAAATACCCCCATTTCAGACCTGCAGGAAAAAGTCCCCCTAATTCTGTGCACCTGTGTTTTAAGGTCCCGTCTTGGTGTATAAAAGCCTGTGAATTTTCATTTCTTTTTATCATTGTTGGAAAGGGGGTAGTTTTCTCGAAAGTTACCATCAAATTATCGTTGGCCCTAAAAGGTTATCGCCCCGACTTCTTCCTCTTCTTCATCACCCGGGGGATGGGTAGGCTCATGTGGATACTTCATTGAGTCTGCATAATGTTGCAGAATCTCATTTCCCTTTGGTTGGGCACTACACTATGGGTGGACCATCACTCTTGGGCCTCGTCACCCCCTAGTTCTAGCATTTTCTGACCCCTTTGGAAATGACCTCCGGCGGGCCTCGGGTCTCTATGGGCTTCAGGTTTACTCTAAATTGGTTTTGGAGGATTTCTCATTCCATGGGTACGGGCCGGGGTATTTGGGAACAGGTTGATTTTCTGCAGAGTTCCCTACATTTTTGCTTTGGGGAGGGGGGGGGTAGGGTCTCTGAGATTCTTTGGGGGTCATGCGGGGCCCCCGTTTGGTACCAAAAAAAGAAGCCTCGGGAGGCTCTCACTCCTTCCCGGGTTTTATCAAATTTTTCTTGGTAATTGAAAGGGTTTCTTTGGGGCTTGCCACTTTGCGAGGAATTTTTTCTTCAAAGGGGGTATAATTTTAGTACCCCCTTCCCCGGGTTAAAATGTTTATCCCGGCGGACCCATTATAGATTCGGCCCCGCGCTTTTTGTGCTTGAAGAAAGATGCTCCTTGCAATCGGGATCACCCGGGGCATCCTCTCCTGCAGGGGGGGCCCATGTCCCCTACAGCCTATGAGGGGGGGGCCTCACTCTCTCAATTTCTTGGCCACACTAAGAGTCTCTAGGATGTCTCAAATACAAAAGCTCGAGGGTGAAAACCCGTGGAGGTTGGGTACCTTAATTTTAAACAAAGGTATGGGAGAGACGTTCCAATCCCCCCCTTCCCTTTCACACTTTTTCCCCGCATGGCCTTCAGGGTTTTTGTTAAAAACCGCTCCCGAGACCGTCCCCTCTGAGGATGGGAGACTGAAGTGCGCAGCTGCGTACTTTCAACACCTTACACAGGGTCCCTCATTTCCCTTGACATGAATGGTGTTCCC
>JAODAL010033074.1:0-46033 GCA_025379985.1 Phyllomedusa bahiana | reverse complement strand
ATTGCGAGCCCTATGGTGGTCCTCGTAGCAAAAGAACCCGTTAGCTGTCTTTTCTATGAATAAGGTTTGATCTTTAAAGAATTGTCCAGGGAGCAAAAATAAATATCTTGAATAAATGTCGAGTCTTCATTTTCCTGTGATGTTTTGTGTTAATTGTGCCGGGGGCCCATAAAATATTCCTAGGGCCCCATAGCAAAATGAGAAAGGCCCCAAAACCCCTAATGAGGGGAAATCAACAGCAGTATAAATAGTAATAATTCAAGCAAACACTCACCGGCCACTTTATTGGGTACACCGCCCAACGTCGTTAACATTTAAAATTTCAAAATAGCCAATCACTGGTGGCAACTAGTGCATTTAGGCATGTAACATGGTCAAGCAACTCCTGCAGTTCCAAAACCGAGCATCAGTGGGGGGAAAAAAATGTGATTTGAGTGCCTTTGAACGGGCATGGTTTGGGCCAAAGGGGCTTTTGAGTATTTCAGAAACTGTATACCTGGTTTTTCACGCACAACCCATCTCTAGGTTTAAAAGGAATGGTCCCGAAAAAAAAAAAACATCCAGTGCGGCAGTGTGGGGGCGGAAATGCCTTGTTGAGCCAGAGTCAAAGGAGAATGGGCAGACTGGTTCGACTGATAGAAAGGCAACAGGGCCCCAAATAGCCACCCTAAAACCCCAAGGTGGGCAGAAAAACTCTGAAGCACATACGCCAACTTTGAGGCAATGGGCTACGAGCAAAAAGCCCCAACCGGGTGCCATCCTTTCAGCTAAAACGGGGAAAAACTGGGGCTCCAAATTTCCCCCAACTCATCGAAATTGGCAGTAGAAGATTGGGAAAAACGTTCCCGGGTCGATGGTCTCGATTTCTGCGCGACTTTGGGATGGTGGGGTCAAATTTGGCGTCAACAACATGAAAGCATGGATCCCCTCCTTGTATCAACGGTTCAGGGGGTGGGGGGTTTGTCGGGTTTGGGAAAATATTTTCTTGGCACCTTTGGGCCCCCTTTGGTACCAATTTGAGATTTTTCAACCCCTTTGGGAACTATGCCACGAAAAATTTGGGCATTCGAAGGGAAAAAGGGGGGGTCCAACCCGTTACTAGCATGGTGTCCTAAAAAAGGGGCCCCGTGAGTTAGATATAGATTTATTATGAGAGACCACAAGTAGTCAAGTACAGAAAACCCCCATTATCAAAAAAGGGACAATGCCTAACCTGTTTAGGCCCCCTTTAAAGCCCGGGGGCTCCATAGCACCTGCTGGGGCTGCTACCTCTATATTTCCCCCATGTTTTGGCTTTCCTTGCTTATTAGCCTCCCTTCTCGAGGCCAGCACAGCTCCTCCCGTTTAAAGCCCTTTCACTTTGTCCGTAAATTTACTCGACTCGGATCGATACTTGACTTTTTCTTTCTTCCTCCTCTCCAACCTCAGTCTTTTTTCAAAAGCCCCAGCTTCCTACCTCTTTTGGGGGACAAAAGGTTGTGACTTCAGATGGTCCCGAAAAAAAATACCTCTTTTTTTTTTTTTTTTTGGTCATCCAACTCCCGGACTTGACACAGACGGTTTGCGTGGGTCACAACACAGGAAACCGAATTTTCCCTTTATCAAACAGCTGATTAGAATTCTTTTTTTACTGGACGCCCCAAATCAAACTTGGCCATCCAAGGGTTCCAGAAAAAAAACCTTGTGGTGCCCTATGGGTGCATTTTGGGACACATCCTTCCTTCAGGATGTCAGATCTTATGTAAAAAAGTTTCAATTTTCGTGTTGGATGAGTTCTATATGTATGGTGGCTAATTTTCTCGTAACAAGCTTTGTCTTTTACCGGGGGAGGGGGTATGGCTGAAAAAAATTTCCTGGTAGAAGCTGGAGATCTGGGCCCGGGGCGAAAAGGGGAATGTTTCTGCACGGAAAAAAGGGGTTCTGTATCTTCTAAGGTCAATGATTTTAGAAAGGGTTTTGTAATATTTTGAATTTTCATAGACCAATCACCCAAAATTTAAAAAACCCCTGCCTAATTTTTCATATTTTCTCCTTTTGTGCACCCAAAATGCTTTGACCCATTGAATATGGACCCCAAGGTGTCCTTCAGAAACTTTCATTCGGGAAATGTCGGAGGTGTGGCCTCCACCAGTTGGACTTTTTTAAAGACTTTTCCATAATCCCTAATTGGATTAACCTCTTAATGACTGCCCACTGTCTTTTGATGCACGGGTGGTATATATTGGCAGGTATATGTATATATTGGTAGGGACAGCAAAAGACATTGCTGTCTACAGAGGGGGTTTGCAAGCCGCAAACCCCCTCTGAAAAAAGGAAACGCTTTTTGCCCCCTTTTTTGCCATCCAGCGCTGCAACTGCACTAGGAACAGAGCTATAGTCGCAGCTCCGTTCCTAGAGCAGGCTCCGTTTTTTGTCGTTTAACAATTTGATTGCTGTGGTCCGTGACTGGAGAATGATCAAAGAGGATTCCCCGCTCCATTGGTTCACTGGGATCCCCAATACTGAATGGAGCCTGTGGAATATCTAACAATAAACCCCCGGGGACCTGAGAAACCCCCCAGGTGTCTGTAGTAACCGCTGTCAGGGCGCACTGGTCAGTCGCACCCCTTTCAAAAAATGTTTAAAATCTCCCGCACCCATTCTTGGAGTATTACATAGTGCCCGGGAAGCTTTGCAAAAGCGCCTGATTTTTAGTGGGGGCGGCGGGGGGGAGGGGCGCACCCAAACCGTAACAAAGCTAGAAATTATGCTTTTAAACGCATCTCTGGGCGCAGATGCTGGGAAAAGGGAGACAATTTCAAAGTGGTTTTACCTGAGCCCGGAAAAAGTCGCCCGAGGGCTAGAATGCCCCTTTATTAACCCATGGTTAAACGAGTTCATAAAAGTGTCCTATGCCATTTAAAGGAAAGAAATTTGGGTGGGTTGAAAAGCCAAATTTCATGCATGTTGCCCTATCTATATATTTGTGGCCTAATGTGTCCCCCCTAGACAGGGGCCATTGTCACAGGATAATCAATGTTATGGCTGATTGCTGCATGTGTTACATACACGTACACCCAGCTTTATATTGTGATATGTTATTAACCCTGAAATGTAGACCTTTATTAGGACAAGTCCAAGAGGAGCCTTCAGGTCTTTGTGCTATGGAATTAGAATAGACTGCGGTCATTAAATCCTGTGGTAGGCCTTGCTTGCTTTTATGTAGACTTTGTGCTCATCCAGCCCTCTGACCTTTTTTCCCTTTCCTGGGCTTTCTGTCTGTCAATTTTATTTTGGAAAAAACCCCAACATGTTAGATTAACTGAGTAACCAATCTAAGAACGAGCTTCCTCTCAGCTCCTACACAGTCCAAATGCATCAAAGTCTGTTGTGTATATTCAATTAGATTTAGCTTTATTGATCTTTTTTTCGTTTCTAAGAAACGTTACGTAAAAAGTCTTAAAAATTACAAATTGTGAAACTCATGGGCGACATGTATAAAACGGGGCTGGGTGCCAAATTCGGCCTCAAAAAGCGTAGTAACCAGTTCTAAGATGTTGAAAAGGCGCGCTCCAAACTTGGGGGTAAAAAATGCCTTGGTACTCCAAAAGACCTTTTTGCCCCAAAAGTTTTGGGGCGTTTGGGGGGCTCGCACCAATTATAAAGTAACAAATGTTTCTTTGATGCCAAACGGCGCAGAAAAAGGGGCAAAATGTCCGCACCAAGTTCCTTGTAATGTATCAAAAGGCTTTTTACCAAAATGAGTAAAATCCAGAAACAGACATCATAAGAAGGTTTGAAACTGCCTTTGGTATTAGCTCTACATTCCCTGTTGTATGCCTGCGAAGAACAGACCAGGGTAAAGGTGGGCCTGACCAGACTTGTGGGTTTTAGCCTACACTCCCCTGTATTATGACCTGCAAAAAGAACACCAACCAGGGTAAAGGGGGGGTGCCTGAGCCAGACTTTGGATTGGCTCTACCTCCCCTGTATGATGACCGCAAAAACGACCGGGGTTTAAAGTGGTGCCGAGCCAGACTTCGGGATTGGCTCTACACGCCCTGTATGTAACCGCAGAAGAACAGACCAGGGTAAAAGGGTGCCTGACCAACTTGGGGTTTGGCCTCACGCCCGTATGTATGACCTGCAAAAGAACACCAGACCGGGGGAAATGGGTCCCGAGCCAGATTGGGTTTTGGGCTCTACACTGCCCTGATTATGACCGCAGAAAAACACCAACCCGGGGTTAAAGGTGGTGCCTGAGCCAAAAATTGGGGTTTTAGCTTACACTGCCCGAAAGTATGACCTGCAAAAAGGAACAGACCGGGGGTAAAGGTGGGCCTGACCAGACTTCTGGATTGGTCTACATGCCCTTATGTAGCCCTGCAAAGAAAGACCAGGGTAAAGGGTTTGGTCCTGACCCAGACTGTGGTTTTTGGCTCTACACTCCCCCTGTATTTTGGCCCTCAAAGAACAGCCAGACCGGGGTTTAAAGGTGGTGCCTAGCCAGACTTGGGGATTGGCCTACACGCCCTTATTTTATCCCCCTCAAAAGAACAACCGGGGTAAAGGGGTGCCTGACCAAAATTTGGGGGTATTGCTCTACACTGTCCCATGTATACCTCAGAAGGACGGGCCAGAAGGAAAAAGGTGGTGCCTGACCAAATTTTTGGGTATTGGCCCACACTGCCCCTAGGGTTTTTTGACCTGCGAAAAAAACCAGACCAGGGAAAAGGTGGGGCCCTGGGCCAACTTGTGGTTTTGGCTCTACACTGCCCTGTTGTAGACCTGAAAAAAGAACAGACCGGGGTAAAGGTGTGCCCCTGAGCCAAAATTTTTGGGGTAGGGGGGCCTTAACACTGCCCTGTAGTATGCCCTGCAAGAACAGCCGGGGGTAAAGGTGGTGCCGACCAGACTTGTGGTTTGGCTCTACACCCCCTTGTAGATGACCTGAAACAACCAGGGTAAAGGTGGTGCCTGAGCCAACTTGTGGTATTGGATCTACACGCCCCTTTTGTATGACCTGCAAAAGGGGAACAGACCGGGGGAAAAGGGTGGGTCCCCTGAGCCAAACTTGTGGTTTTTTGGCTCTACCGCCCTTATGTATGACCTGCAGAAGAACAGACCAGGGTAAAGGGTGGTCCTGACCAACTTGGGGTTTTGGGGGCTCACACGCCCTTGATGCCCTTCAAAGAACAGCCAGACCGGGGAAAAAGGTGGTGCCTGAGCCAGACGGGGTATTGGCTCTATACTGCCCTTATGTTACCGCAAAAGAACAGCCAACCAGGTGAAGGTGGTGCCGACCAATTGTGGTATTGGCTTACACTGCCTATTAACCCGCAGAAGAACACCCAGACCGGGGTAAAGGTGTGCCCTGGCCAGATTTGGGTTTTGGGCTCTACATGCCCTTTTTGTATGCCCGCAGAAGAACAACCAGGGAAGGTGGGCCTGACCAACTTTGTGGTATTGGCTCACCTGCGCCTGTATTGTGACCTGCAGAAGAAAGCCAAAACGGGTAAAAGGTGGTCCAGGCCAATTTTTGGTATTGGCTTACATGCCCCTGATGATCCTCCCGAAGAAAACCAACCAGGGAAAAGGGTGGTCCGAGCCAGACTTGTGGTATTGCTCTACACTCCCCCGTATTAGACCGAGAAAAAACAGACCAGGTTAAAGGGTGGGCCTAGCCAGACTTGTTTTTTTGGCCTACACTCCCCTGATGTGTGACCTGCAGAAGAACAGCCAGATCGGGGAAAGGTGGTGCCGGGCCCCAGACTTGTGGTTTTGGCTTACACTCCCCCTGTATTTTAAAAACCGGCAGAAGAACAGCCAAACCGGGAAAGGGGACCCTGGCCACTGTGGTTTTGGCTCATATGCCCGATGTATGACCTCAAAACAGCCAGCCAGGGTAAAGGTGGTGCCTGAGCCAACTTTGGTATTGGCTCTACACTGCCCTGTATGATAAACCTGCAAAGAACACCAACCAGGGTAAAGGGTGCCTACCCAACTTTGGTATTGGCCTACCTGCCCTTTATTAAACCTGAAAGAACACCAACCAGGGTTTAAGGTGGTGCCAAGCCAATTTGTGGTTATTGGCTCTACACTGCCCTTTTGTATAAACTGCGAAGAAAAAACCCAGGGTAAAGGTGGTCCTGAGCCAGACTTGTGGTATTGGCTCTACACTGCCCGTATGTAACCTGCGAAAAACCCAATTGGGAAAGGTGGTGCCTGACCGATTTTTGGAATTGGCTTACACTGCCCTGTATTATGCCCTCAGAAAACAAAAAAAACCCAAAGGGTAAAGTTGGTGCCTGAGCCAGATTGTGGTTTTTGGGCTCTACATGACCTGTATGTATGCCCTGCGGGAGAACAGCCAATCTGGTAAAGGGGTCCCTGGGCCAGATTGTTTATTGGCCCTACATGCCCGTATGTTGCCCTGCAGAAAAAACAGACCAGGGTAAAGGGGTCCCCTGAGCCAAAATTGGGGTAAGGCCCTCCCCTGCCCTGTGGGGATGCCCTTTTAAAAGAACAGCCAGACCGGGGGTAAGGTGGGGCCTGAGCCAACTTGTGGTTTTCCCCCTACACTGCCCTTTGTAGCCTGTAGTAGAACAGCCAGACCAGGGTAAAGTTGGTCCCCTGAGCAGACTTGTGGTTTTGGGGCCTACACTCCCCTTATGTATGACCTGCAGAAAAAAGCCAGCCAGGGAAAAGGGGGTGCCTGAGCCAACTTGTGGTTTTGGCTCCCCCTGCTCGTATGTAGACCTGAGAAGAACGACCGGGGTAAAGGTGGTCCCAGCCAGACTTGTGGTTTGGGCTCTACACTGCCCTGTATGTATGACCTGCAGAAAACAGCCGACCAGGGTAAAGGTGGGCAACCAACTTGTGGTTTTGGGCTTACACTGCCCCTTAGGGTATGACCTAAAAAAAACAGACCCAGGTAAAGGTGGTGCCTGAGCCAGACTTGTGTTTTTGGCTTACACCCCCTTTAAAGTAAACCTGCGAAGAACAGCCAACCAGGGTAAAGGTGGCCCCCTGAGCCAGATTGGGGGATTGGCTCTATACCCCCCCTGAAAATGTTTACCTAAAAGAAAACACCAGACCGGGTTTAAAGGGGTCCCTGACCAGACTTTTTGGTTTTTGGCCTACACTGCGCCTGTTTAGACCGCAAAGAACAAACCGGGTAAAGGGGGCCTGAGCTAGATTTGTGGTATTGGCTTTACACGTCCTGTAGTAGCCCTGCAGAAGAACAGACCGGGGTAAAGGGGTTGCCTGACCCAGACTTGTGGTATTTGGCTCTACACTGTGCCTGTATTATAAACCTGCAGAAAACGACCGGGGTAAAGGGGGGCCTGAGCCAGACTTGGGTTTTTGGGCCTACACTCCCCTTATATTACCCTGCAGAAAACAGCCCGGGAAAAAAAGGGTGGTGCCTGACCAGACTTGTGGTATTGGCTCTACACTGCCCTGTATTATGACCTGCAGAAAAAACAGACCGGGGGAAAAAGGTGGTGCCGGCCAACTTGTGGTATTGGCTCTACAGTGCCCGTATTATAACATGCAGAAAAACAGCCCGGGGGGAAAGGGTGGGCCTGAGCAATTTTGGGTATTGTCCTACACTGCCCTGTATGTATAACAGCAGAAGAACAGCCCAGGTAAAAAGGGTGGCCTGAGCCAGACTTGTGGGTTTTGGCTCTACATGCCTGTATTATGACCTGCGAAGAACAACCAGGGAAAGGTGGTTTTTGGGGGGGACCAGACTTGTGGTATTGTCTACACTGCCCGTATGTATGCCTGCAGAAAAACAGCCAACCAGGGAAAGGGGGTCCCGAGCCAATTGGGGTATTGGCTTTACCACTCCCTGTATGTGTACCTGAGAGAACAGACCAGGGTAAAGGTGGTGCCTGGCCAGACTTGGTATTGGCCTACACTGCGCTGTATGTATGACCTCAGAGAACAGCCCGGGTAAAGGGGGTGCCTGAGCCAGACTTGTGGTTTTGGCTCTATACTGCCCAGTAGCCTGCAGAAGAACAGCCAACCAGGGAAAGGGGTGCCTGGCCAGCTTGTGGTATTGGTCTACACTGCCCTGTATGTATGACCTCAGAAGAAAGCCGACCAGGGGAAAAAGGGGGGTGCCTGAGCCAGACTTTTGTTATTGGCTCTACACTGCCCTGTTTTATGAAAGCAAAGAACAGACCTGGGTAAAGGTGGGCCTAGCCAGATTTTGAAAATTTTTGGCCCTACCCTCCCG
The DNA here is from genome assembly GCA_025379985.1 of Phyllomedusa bahiana. NCBI lineage: Eukaryota > Metazoa > Chordata > Amphibia > Anura > Hylidae > Phyllomedusa > Phyllomedusa bahiana. Next base: position 37,809 of record JAODAL010033074.1, on the reverse strand, counting down.
TAGTATACCGCAGAAGAACAGCCAACCAGGGTAAAGGTGGTGCCTGACCCAGATTGTGGTATTGGCCTACACTCCCCCTTATGTATGACCTGCAGAAGAACAGACCAGGGTAAAGGGGGGTGCCTGAGCCAGACTTGTGTATTCCTCAACTGCCCTGTATGATACCGCGAAGAACACCAACCAGGGTAAAGGGGTTGCCTACCAGATTTTGGGTATTGGCCTACCTGCCCTGTATTTAGACCTGCAGAAAAAAAACCCCGACCAGGGTAAAGGGTGGTGCCTAGCCAACTTGGTTATTGGCTCACACGCCCTGTATGTATGTCTGAGAAAAACAGGTCATACATTTCTGGCGCAGCCCTATATACTTTAAAGGGCGTTTTTAACGGGTCTATCAGCACCAAATTAAAACATGTCACCCAATTTTTGGGGTTTCAAAACCATTCATTAGTTCATAATAGTCCGCATGCAGTCGAACCAGGATAGAGAGGAGAAATTGAAGGTGATCAGTTAAAGCTAAATGTAATGGAATATATTTAGTCTTTGTTGCATTTGGCGTGTTTGTCACGTTACGTTCCACTGTGATATAACAAAGGCTTTGGAGAAGTTATAAGTTTTCACATCTTTGAGTTTTGCCTCTTATGAAATCTGATGATTCAATTTTCAGTAGAAAACAATTAGTAGAATAGAATATTTTCTCCGCCATCTTTTTCAGCTTCGCGAACTGCGTCATGAAAATGTGAACCTCTACTTGGGTATCTTTAATGACATGGGAGTCCTCGGAGTAGTTTCAGAACATTGCACTCGTGGAAGCCTGGAGGATCTTATCAAAAACCAAGACATGAGGCTCGATTGGATGTTTAAATCTTCACTTGTTCTTGATCTTATTAAGGTGGGGACATAACAAGGCAAAACAATGTGAATGGTTGAGGTTGATCTCGAGCCCCAGTGCAAAATCTTTACTTTGACCCCAGGGGGAAAAAAAAATTGATACATTTATGCCTATAGGCCCAAAAAATGATTTTGTGGTCAAAGCATTAAACTGAGTCATTGTACTTCCTCCTCCCACATATAGTGCTACAGAGCTGTGGGTATCATGAGGGTTACGGATACGGTCTCATGAGTTGACAGTTTTTGGGTGTCATACTGACATGTGATGGGCAGGATTAAAGGGGTTTTCTGTATAGAATGATTGGCTTTTAACATGTAGGGAAAGGTAAATGAAAACTATTACTGCATTACCAAATACATTGCTGTTCTGATTTAGCTTTGGTCAGGAGATAAAGAAAATTTTATCTCCTCTTAGAGTTCACAAGTTTTTCTCGTTACCGACCACCACTCCCCACCTCTCTCCTCTGTCTCTTATCAGATTGCTCCACACTGCCATCAGTCAGTCAGTTTGACCATGGTGAGTAACTCCCTGCACAGTCTTATATCTAAGAACGGAGTTTCTTCACCTAATAAATTACAAGCTTTCACCTTTTAGGGCTCTGTAACCTTGTATACTACATTTTATAAATCTTCTACAGTCATGTCGCTGCATCAGGAATAGATTGGAAAAGCAAAGCTGAAATGTCAATCACTGCTATAGAACCACCCATAGCCTGACTAGGAAATGTGAGTCTAAAGTTGGCTGTAAATCCCTAAAGAAGCATTTATGCTATCTATCATACAAGAAAAAAAAACTTTGAGATTCTTAGTTCACATGTTTTTGATCAAAAAATGCTTAAGCCACCCACGAACTTACAATGTGATCTCAAGGCCGGGTGGTCCTACTATGTCTTTACCTCTCAAAAGAGCCAAATTCAGGTCTCTCACTGGGTCAACCGACCTCCATTATCCAGAGAGAAAAATAAAAAAAACACACCAACCCTGCAAGCATACTACACTGATATAAGTCTGTGAAAGTGGGTGGGATGCAGAAAACCAAAATGGAGGCATCCCTTCCTCCCTATATAATGTAAAAGCAATATATGCCAGATACAACGTATAGTTCTGCACAAAAAAAAACAAAAAAAACATTTCTGATTTTTTATTTTTTTTTTTTGTGTGCAGAACTATACGTTGTATTTGGCATATATTGCTTTTAAATTATATAGGGAGGAAGGGTTTGCCTCCATTTTGGTTTTCTGCACCCCCACCCACTTTCCCCAGACTGTTATATCAGTGCAGTATGCTTGCAGGGTTGGTGTGTTTTTTTTTATTTTTCTCTCTGGATAATGGAGGTCGGTAGACCCAGTGAGAGGCTGGAATTTGGCTCTTTTGAGAGATAAAGATAGAGTAGGACCACCCGGCCTTGAGATCACGTTGTAAGTTCGTGGGTGGCTTAAGCATTTTTTGATCAAAAACATGTGAACTAAGAATCTCAAAGTTTTTTTTCATATAAAGTTGGCTGTGACTCTGTGAAACTGTATAGTGAGAAAACTCCTTTAAGGTTGGTGGTCCTAATCTGTGAAATTCAAACCCTACCGGACCACCTTTTGAAAGGGCTTTCTTATCTGGCTGTTACATAATTCCTGCTATTCACAGCCAGCTTCGGGCTCTTACTTCCTGTTCAGTTTCTGGGCAGTTCTACAGCAGTGACTGACATTTCAGCTCTTCTATTTCTAGCTGAGAGTGTTAGTTGGACATTGGAAATGGTGGGGATGGGATGTAAAAGCAAAGCACAAGGCTACGGAGCTCTAAAGGGCTCAAGTTTTTCAGTAAGAAAGATAAACTCTTGGTTCTGCTGATAAGACACAGCAGAGAGTGACATCACCATCCAGAAAGGTGGTCGTAGCCTTGGAAACCTTCAGTACACAAGTAGGAGATACAGAAGTGGTTGCACATTTAAAAAGCTTTCTTTACTAAGGTCTACTAGAGTTATGGAGACATCTGAGAAAGCGTTTAACGGAAACTCACGATTCTGAGAGGGAGAATCTTAGAGATGTGCAGTGTACAATGTGTACACTATGCATATAAAGAGTGACTGTCAGATGCTTAAAGGTGTTGTCTCACGTTAGACAATAATGGCATATCACTGGCACCTATCTCCTAAACGAGTCCAGAAACCTCTCAGTTCTGAATAGAGAGGTGGTCAGGATTCTCCCATAGACATGAATGAGAGCTCCGAGTTGAGCTGAGCGGTGATGCTCTGCTGTAATCAGAACTCCCATTCATGTCTTTGAAAGAGTCCCGACCACCTCTCCATTCAGAAAAAGACCCTGAACCTACCAGACAATGATGGCACATCCAGTGTCGGATTGGGGTGCCTAGGCCCTACAGGTGGAGTTGACTCTAGGGGCCCACCAGTTGAGTTTTTATGGGCCCAACCGTGGAGTTTATTTTAGGAGCCCATCCTAAAGTTACTGTAAGTGACTGTACCGGCCTCCTCTACTCTGCTTCTTGATTTTTGCCACTCTTTCTCTGCTTTTTTTTGCCTCTTCTGAGAATGTATATGGAGTTAAAAAACATCTTTAATTCTATCATGCTCAGGGGCCCACCGGGGGTTTCCCTATTGCCCTGTGGTCCAGTCCTAGCGATATGCCATCATTGTCTAAAGTGAGACACTCTCAAAACTAGAAAATACTGGGACCCAGAGCACCCATTTGTACATATCTCTGCTACTTACACATATTTTGGGTAATTTTGCTGCAGCCATTCCTTTCTTAGTGTCCCTAGAATAGAAGTTTGGACCAAAAGGGTTATTCAAGCTAAGAGAATGGAGTGTGAAAGAGTTGTCCCTACAATCTCATCCTGGTAATGCGATTCTGTATTTCTCTTATATTCCATTGAAGGGTTTGAAGTTCCTTCATCACCGGGAAATTGTTCATGGACGTCTTAAGTCTAGGAATTGCATAGTAGATGGTAGATTTGTCCTTAAGGTGACAGACCATGGAATGAATGAACTGTATGACGCTCAAAGAATATCTGGAGTTCAAACTAGATCAGAAGGTGAGCCTCTTGGATGTGAGAGTGTCAATTGTCCCCTATTACACCAAATATTCCATATCGCCATCACTTCATAGAGTATGTTACTATTTCAGATCTGTTCTGGACAGCCCCAGAACTCTTACGTGATCCGCTCTCCCTTCAGAGAGGTTCCTACCGAGGAGATGTCTATAGTTTTGCTATCATAATGCAGGAGGTGATCGTACGGGGAACACCTTACTGTATGTTGGAACTTTCTGCAGATGGTAAGAGGTGTCTTTTTGCTGAACTTCCATCTTTCTTTACAATAACTGCTTACCCATTGAGCATTGTTTTCTTGCAGAGATAATACGTAAGGTATGCCGTCCTCCTCCACTTTGCCGCCCCTCAGTATCTCTGGACCAAGCCCCTCCTGAATGTATTCATTTAATGAAGCAGTGTTGGAGTGAGCATCCAGAACGAAGACCAAACATAGACCAGATCTTTGATCAGGTGAGAAGCGGATAGACCTGTAAGTACCAACAAGATCGCTAAAATGTTCATTGGACTAAAACCTTCCACAGGCATCTCATTGCTGACAAGCAAATGTCTATAGAGATCATAAAACACCCTTAAATTGATACCCTTCCCTGTCTGTCGGGATTGGACAAGGCCAGGGGTGTTGCTAGGGTCCTAAAACATCCGGGGCATGGGCCCTTTATTAGCAGCGGTTGCCGGCTGTAATGAACAACCACTGTCCGCCGCATATGGAACGTGCTCAGTGCGTGAGCTTGCTCTATACGTTAAGGAACATCCAAAAGCATGACACACAGGGCCAACTTTTCCATTGGGCACACTAGGCAGTTGCCTCAAGTATAGAGGCCCGAGGTGGTCTATGTATGTCACTGGAATACAAGCAACATACCCTGGATTCCATGGTTGACTTTGCTTTTTTAACTGTTTGTGTGTGTTTAGGATGTGCAAACAGTTAAAAACCATGGTGGAGAAGGAAGCCAAAGGCTCCCTGCCCTGCCAAATAGTCTTGCAGGCTGCCGGTGTCCAGATATAAGTGGCGTGATAATATGGGTGTGTTTGAGAGGGGCTCGAGATATGGCCAAGAGGGATGTCATGCATTTGGGCAGGGCCCACTGCAGTGCTCTGCCCAGGGGCCCATAATTCTTTTAATACAGCTCTGGTGACGCGGTTAATTAAACCCGCCGTTGGCTTCCAGCAACAGAGACTCCGCTCTTGCCTCTCTGGCGGGATAACACCTCCTCCCATTTTTTTTAATGTTGTAGTAATGTTACACACAAAAAAATAAACCATGTTCTCCATCATTAAATTCTGCCAGAACGTTTTTATTTTTATGCTGATGAACTAATGGGTTTTTATGCGGGATTAATTGTCATTCTGGGTGTCAATGACAATTAATACCTGCTGTGGAGGATAGGACACCACCCAGCTTTCTCGGATGCTGAATAGCCTATAGAGCAACCTGTAAAGCTGGTTGACATACCATCCCCCACAGCAGGCTATAGTAGAAAAGAAGTTTGCTTTGGATGCTGAATAGCCTATTCAGTGCCTGGGAAAGCTGGGTGACGTCCCCAACAGCAGGCACCTAGGAAAGCTGTATGCCTGTTGTGGGTGATGGGGCTTTGGGAAGTGTGCAAACCCCCCCTCTTCATAACCCAACCAATCCCCACCTGTCACCCCTGAAATCCCAATCTTAACCCATCTTCTCCCCATTTCTTTAGACCTCACCACCTCCTGCTGCCTCCATCTCAAAACCATTTCTTAAATTCACTATTACCTAAACTTATAATCACAGACACACGGCAGTACTCACAGCTCCATGTCTGGACAAGGCTTCATTCCCAGTAGGAGGCAATAAAAGCCCCAGTGCTACATGGGAGTAGCCGCATAGGGCAGATACTGATGAGCAATCGCTCACACACAGGCTATCCATAAGGAGTGTGATTGCTTAGTACATAACATTGGATAAGAACTAGTTCACACCAGTATGCAGAAACGTCACAGTACCATATAGCGGAGATTACTCTAGGGTGAAATAATGATGAACAACCACTCGCACACCGACTATCCATGAGGGGGGTGATTGCTGGTATTATAATCACACTCTGACTATCACTGAGGAGGTTGATAGCTGGTATTAAAATCACACTCTGACTATCCATGAGGAGGGTGATTGCTGGTATTATAATCACACACCGACTATCCATGAAGGGGGTGATTGCTGGTAAAATAATCACATTCTGACTATCCATGAGGGGGGTGATTGCTGCTATTATAATCACACACTGACTACCCATGAGGGGGGTGATTGCTGGTATTATAATCACATACTGACTATCCATAAGGGGGGTGATTCCTGGTATTATAATCACACGTTGACTATCCATGAGGGGGGGTGATTGCTGGTATTATAATCACACACCGACTACCTATGAGGAGGTGATTGCTGGTATTATAATCACATGCTGACTATCCATGAGGGGGTGATTGCTGGTATTATAATCACATGCTGACTATGCATGAGGGGGATGATTGCTGGTATTATAATCACACACTGACTCTCCATGAGGAGATGATTGGTGGTATTATACTCACACGCCGACTATCCATGAGGGGGGTGATCGCCGGTATTATAATCACATGCTGACTATCCAAGAGGGGGGTGATTGCTGGTATTCTAATCACATGCTGACTATCCATGAGGGGGGAGGGGGTGTGCTGGTATTATAATCACACACCGACTATCCATTAAGGGGTGATTGCTGGTATTATAATCACACACTGACTCTCCATGAGGGGATGATTGCTGGTATTATAATCACACACTGACTATCCATGAGGGTGTGATTGCTGGTATTATAATCACACACTGAATATCCATGAGGGGGGTGATTGCTGGTATTATAATCACACACCGACTATCCATGAGGGGGGTGATTGCTGGTATTATAATCACACAATGACTATCAATGAGGGGGGTGATTGCTGGTATTACAGTCGCATATAGATAAGGCTTAAATAGGGGCCAGTTATATGGTTACATGTGATGCATTATGGTGGCTTACAAACAATTGATGACGTCCTCACTATTTGATTGAATGGGTTATCCAGTGTATTCCAATGGCCCAAAACAGAACACTGAAACCCCCTGCTCCCCAGTACCACAGGGCTAAACTACAGACTGAAAAAATCTCAAACATGAAATTAGATTACATTTTGACCTAAATACATGACCTCGCAACCTCTAAGCAATTGCCCCCCTCATAGATGGGTGTGAGAGTGATTGTTCATCAATGTCTGCACCTGTGCGGCTTGTCCCATGTAGCACTGGGACTTACATTGTCTCCTACTAGGAATGCTTTTCTGTCCAGCCATTGTGCAGCGCATCTTTGACTTTAAGTGAATAATAGCCCATTTTTCTATGATTTTGTTTCCTAAACTTAAAGACATAAACAGTGTTTTTCCCCACTTTCATTATCTGTTGTCTAAACTACTTCAACATCCTGTCCTGTTGCCTTCTCTCTAACACTCTCGTACCTCCGCAGACTAAGCATTCTTAATTCACCTTTCCCTTTATTCCGGAATCCTTTCTCTACTAGTTCTTTCACAGGCGGCCTATTTTCCAGCAAAGTCATTTCAAGATACTGACAGTGACAGACAAGGCAATCTATAACCTGTTAAGCTAATTCGTCTTTGTCCCAATACAGGCTCGGACTGGCCCACAGGGGAACAGAAGAAACCCTCAGTGGGCCCCTGAGCATGGTAGACCTAGAGTTTCTTTTAAACTGCAAATACATGCTTTAGAAAGGCTGAGAGAAAGGGGCAGAGTATGAGGCATGTATAGTAGCTATATGGTGGACCCCCAGAATTAACCTCGTTGGTGGGCCCCCAGAATCAACTTCACTTGTGGGCCCCAAATATCAACTCCACTGGTGGCCCCAAGAATCATCTCCACTGGTGAGACCCAAGAATCATCTCCACTGGTGGGCCCCAAGAAGCAACTCCACAAGTGGCCCCAGGAATCATCTCCACTGGTGGGGCCCAAGAATCAACTCCACTGGAGGGTACCAAGAATCATCTCCACTGGTGGGGCCCAAGAATCAACTCCACTGGTGGACCGCCAGAATTATCTCCACTGGTGGACCCCAAGAATCAACTTCACTGGTGGACCTCAAGAATCATCTCCACTAATGGAATCCAAGAATAAACTTCACTGATGGACCCCAAGTATCAACTCCACTAGTGGGGCCCAAGGATCAACTCCATTAGTTAGGCCCCAGGAATCATCTCCTCTTTTGGGCCTCCAGGATCAACTCCACTGGTGGCCCCAAGAATCAACTCTATGCTATTAAAAATTACCTACAATTTTTTTTCCCTTTTCTATCTGTGATTACTAAATAGATAAAGCTCCTGTATGGCAGAGCAGACTATCCTCACTTTACTGTTGGTGACCCTATGTAGTCTCGTTACAAATAGTAGGTAATGACATTATGATCACTCTATTGTTGTCTGAACAGGGATAGATGAGATTAGGCTGGACCAAATAATAAAAAGAGCAATAGCTGAAAGGATAATTTTTTTCTGTGATGCGGAAGGAGGTTCTTCACACTTATCAGGTCCAGCTAATAGAACGTACACCTCTCAGGTCAGAGCTGGCCTGGAAGAGGAACCGTAAAGCGACATCACTGCTGCTATCACAGCCTACAGAGGGAAAGTTATGTACATAGGGGGACCCCCAAATAAATAAAAATACAAAAAAAAAATCCATGTAATAGTATAGTAGTCGCATATTGCTGGTCAAAATGTGAGAAGAAAATTTAATATGGGGCCCACGGATGGAGTTAGTTCTGGTAGCCCACCAGTGGAGTTGATTCCTATAGTTACCATACATGACTATAAATACCTTTTGCACTCTGCCTCTTTTTTGCCTTTCTTCCTAAAAATCGCCAGGGGCCCCACTGTGGGTTTCCCCCATCTCCCTGTGGGCCAATCCGAGCCTGCCCATTCCCCTAATAGAATGGCAGCCCCGCAGGCATGGGCCCTCTCTCCTCAGTACCAGTCTGTGGAAAACCGACAGCACTTGTACAAGTAAAGAGGCAAAAACACGTAAAGGCACAGCAAGTTGGGTGAAATTTGGCACCAATTTGCCCCTGCAGAGTTTGGTGCAGATTATGCTAATGCTAAACAGAAAAAAAAATCAATGTATTCAGTATCCGCAGCTGATGATTTTGCTATAGATACAATGCATTTATGCAGTAAATCTACAGCAATGAACTTTCACTGTCAATTTGTCATGAATGTTTGCTCTGAGGCTGCTGGCCCCTATATAAGCCTTATCAATGTGCAATTGTAATACCAGCAATCACCCCCTCATGCATAGTAGGCGTGTGAGTGGTTGTTCATCAGTATTTTGCACTTGAGCAATCTCCCCTGTATAGCAGAGTGTCTTTTCTGCAAAGTGATATGAACTGATTCTTATCCAATGTGCAGTTATGTACTAAGCAGATGCTTCCCTCCTGTATAGTCGGTGTGTGAACGATTGCTCATCAGTATCTGCCCCTGTGCGGCTTCTCCCATAAAGCAATGGGGCTTTTATTGCCTCCTACTGGGAATGTTTTTTGTGTATAGATGTGTATTGATAACACAGGATCCACCAGTCACAATAGGAGATATCACAGCTCCCCCTCTCTGCACACTGACTTTTTCCCAGGTCACAGAGCATGCCCACAACACTTTCCTATACAAGTCAATGGGTCTGCTCCTGTTCACAGGCTCCTATGGCCATGAAGCTGCTGTAAAGCATCTCTCTAAATGCTGTTAAAAGCAGCTCAGGCAAGATGGCCGCCCTCATAATAAGAAAAAAAACCACAGATCCCTTTTAAAATCCTAAACGTAGGTCGATTTTCATGTGTGGTCCATGCATATTTTTTCTGCAGTGTGTGGATGAGATCCATTATTTCATCCATGGACGGCAATGATACTAAACATTAGTTGTTTTTTTAGTTTGGCCAAACATTGTCATTTTATTTGCTTATTTTTTCTTTAATCTCAGACTTTCTCTTTTTTGTGTCACTTTGTCTTTAGTTTAAGACGGTCAACCGTGGGCGCAAAACGAACATCATCGACTCCATGCTTCGAATGCTGGAGCAGTACTCTAGTAACCTGGAGGACCTGATCAGAGAGAGAACTGAAGAACTAGAGGTAGAAAAGCAGAAGACAGACAGACTCCTCACTCAGATGCTTCCACCGTAAGTGGGATTTGTAAAACAACCAAGATGAAGGGTTGGGTAGGAGTAACGTTGTATGAGATGTAGATGGGATTTCCATATTAATGCCGTTCTTGTGGACATCCGTTCCCTCAGATCTGTAGCTGAAGCTCTCAAGACAGGCGCCCCTGTGGAACCAGAATACTTTGACGAAGTAACAATCTACTTTAGTGACATCGTAGGTTTCACAACCATCTCCTCCCTGAGTGATCCCATAGAAGTTGTGGACCTTCTCAATGATCTCTACACATTGTTTGATGCCATCATTGGATCACATGACGTCTACAAGGTAGAAGATTGAGGCTTTTTTCCTATTATAGTATATCTGCTAGATGAACTATGTTCTTTCTTTACGGTAGAGAAAAATTCCTAAGATTGTCCTCGCTGTCTCTCTTAAAAGGTGGAGACCATTGGTGATGCCTACATGGTGGCATCCGGGCTGCCTAAAAAAAACGGGACTCGTCATGCAGCTGAGATTGCTAACATGTCTCTGGATATCCTTAGTTCTGTAGGATCGTTTAAAATAAGGCATATGCCTGAAGTGCCAGTCAAAATACGCATCGGGCTCCATTCCGGTGAGGTTCAAAATGTAATAATCATGGTTATAATAAGCTGATACATGGCCCAGAGGTTGGAGGGCCCAATCAAGTGCAGAAATGTTGTTCCTTTTTGTGGTGAAAAAAACCATGGTGGTGAGCTTCACTATATCGCTTTACTATTCCCTGGATAATAGGACCTCACTCCATCTTTCTTCCCTCAGTGCCATGTGTAGCTGGAGTTGTTGGCCTCACAATGCCACGATATTGCCTTTTTTGTGATACTGTCAATACTGCATCTCGTATGGAATCTACCGGGCTCCGTAAGTGTTACTGTTGGAACGTTCCTCTATAAAAACAAGCAGACTTGTATTTTTAGATTTTCTGATAACCAATCAATTTTGCTGTTTGATTTATATGGAAAATCCAAGCCCTGTGTTACATTACAAAGACACCTGGGCATGCTGAGTGTTTGGGCATCCACCTAGCGAATGAGGTTCAATGTGGATACATGTAAAGTTCTGCATCTGGGTACGAATAATCTGCAGACATCATATGTCCTGGGAGTAATAATCTGCGGTATCATATGTCCTAGTGGGTAATAATATGTATAATTATTATTTATTTTATAGCGCCATTGATTCCAGGGCGCTGTACATTCGAGGGGGTTACATACATAACATAAGTCAAACAAGTACTGTACAATGGTGACAATATGTGACTAACAACTGGTACAGGGAGAGAACTGGTACTGGTGAGGGAGAGAGGACCCTGCCCGCGAAGGCTTACAATCTACAAGGAAGGGGGAAAGAGACAGAAGGTGGGGGGCAGACATGTTTGTGGGGTTGTGGAGTGGCAGAAGGGTTATTGTAGGTTATAGGCTCCTGAAGAGATGGTTTTTCAGATTGCTTTTGAAGCTGGTGAAAGTGGAAGAGAGACTGATGTGTTGGGGCAGTGAGTTCCAGAGAATAGGGGAAGCACGAGAGAAATCTTGGAGATGGTTATGTGAGGAGCTGACAAGAGGAGAGCAGAGAAGAAGGTCCTGTGAGGAGCGGGGATTGCGTGAGGGGAGATATCTGGAGATTAAGGCAGAGATGTATGAAGGAGAGAGGTTATGGAGAGTTTTGTAGGTCAGGGTTAGTAACTTGAAATTAATTTGCTGGGCAGTGGATAGCCAGTGAAGGGATTGGCAGAGGGGAGAGGCAGAGGATTAGCAAGGAGAGAGGTGGATAAGATGGGCAGCAGAGTGAAGGATGGTTTGGAGGGGAGCGAGAGTGCTGGATGGGAGGCTGCAGAGAAGGATGTTGCAGTAGTCTAGGCGGGAGATGACAAGGGAATGGACCAGCAGTTTTGTAGTATCAGGGTTAAGGAATGAGCGGATTCGTGAAATTTTTTTTTTAGGTGGAGGCGGCAGGTAGAGGTAAGGGTTTGAATGTGTGGTTTGAAGGACAAAGTGGAGTCAAGGGTTATTCCAAGGCAGCGTACTTGCTGGACCGGCGAGAGTGTAGAGCCATTGACTGAGATAGAGAGATCAGGTGGAGGGATGGAGTGGGATGGTGGAAAGATGATGAATTCAGTTTTCTCTACATTAAGTTTTAGGAGACGGGAGGAGAAGAAGGAGGATATGGATGATAGGCAGTCTGGGATCTGGGACAGTAGAGAGTTAATGTCTGGGCCGGAGATGTAAAGTTGTGTGTCGTCAGCATACAGGTGGTATTGAAAGCTCTGTGAGGCTATGAGCTGACCCAGGCCAAGAGTGTAGATAGAGAAGAGTAAGGGACCCAGGACTGAACCCTGGAGGACACCAACAGGGAGGGGGCGAGAGGAGGAGGTGGTGCGAGAGTGAGAGACACTGAATGTCTGATCAGTGAGGTACGAGGAGATCCAGGAAAGGGCCAAGTCTGTGATGCCGAAGGATGAGAGGATTTGTAGCAGGAGGGAATGGTCAACAGTGTCAAAGGCAGAGGATAAGTCTAGGAAGAGAAGGATAGAGTAGTGACGTGAGGCTTTAGCAGTTACAAGGTCATCACTTGGTTAGGGCAGTTTCTGTAGAGTGGTGGGATCGGAAATCAGATTGCAGTGGGTCAAGAAGAGAGTTGGAGGAGAGATGAGAGGACAAGTGAAGGTAGACATGGTGTTCGAGGAGTTTAGAAGCAAATGGAAGCAGTGAGATGTGGTGATAGTTGGACAGAGAGGAGGGGTCAAGAGATGGTTTCTTTAGGATGGGAGTGATGGTGGCATGCTTAAACGAGGAAGGGAAGATGCCAGAGGTTAGCAATAGGTTGAAAAGATGGGTGAGGGCTAGGCTGATAATAGGGCTGAGGTCTGGGATGAGGTGAGATGGGAGTGGGTCAAGGTTACAGGTAGTGAGGTTGGATTTGGAGAGTAGAGAGGAGAGCTTGTCATGAGTGACAGTGGAGAAGCAAGTTAGGGGGGAAATGCAAGGTGGAGGTAGAGGGGCTGGTGGTGTGGACTGGGCAGGTAGAGGGGCTAGCTGTGCGGACTGTGCAGGTAGAAGGGCTGGCGGTACATATTGTGCAGGCATGGATGTGGGCGGTGGGGGCAGTGGAGTGAAGCTTTCTCTGATGAGGTTAGTCTTGTTTAGAAAGTGAGTGGCAAAATCATCTGCTGAGAGGAGGGAAGGGGGAGATGGTGCTGGGGGATGGAGGAGAGAGTTGAAGGTGTTGAAAAGTTGTCTGGGGTTGTGAGACAACGAGGATATGATAGTGGTGAAGTAATCCATCTTGGCAGAGGTGAGTGCGGACTTAAATGTGTGTAGTGATTGTTTGTATGAGGTGAGGTTGTTGGTGGAGCCGTTTTCTTCCAGCGGCGTTCTGCAATTCTGGAAGCTCGCCTCAGCTGTTTGGTGGAGTCTGTGTGCCAGGGCTGTCTGTTGATTTTGTGGGTTCTGTTATGTGTGAAAGGGGCAACCGCATCAAGAGTGGAGGTGATTGTGTTGTTGTAGAAAGTGGTGGCTGTGCCAGGGTTATCAAATGAGGATATGGTAGAGAGAGATGCAAGAGAGTCAGAGAGTGTGCGAGGGTTAAGTTTTGTAGGTTCCTGTGGGAGAGCACTAGATGTGAGACAGGAGGGGCAGGTGGGGTGGAGAGTGTGGTGAAGGTGAGCAGGTTGTGGTCAGATATAGGGTGTGGAGAGTTGGAGAAGTCAGATAGGGGGGCAGAGGCGGATGAAGACGAGGTCCAGCATGTGTCTATCTTTATTAGTGGCTCCAGAGGTCCACTGGGTGAGGCCAAAGAGGAGAGGAGAGTGTGAAGAGTGTGCTGGCAGCAGAGTGGGGTGTGTCGATGGTGATGTTAAAGTCTCCCATGATAATACTGGGGATGCATCATATTTCCTGGGAGTAATAACCTGCAGCATCATATGTCCTGGGAGTAATAACCTGCAGGCACCATATGTCCTGGGAGTAATAATCTGCTGGCATCATATGTTCTGGGGGTAATAATTTGTTGGCATCATATGCCCTGGGGATAATGATCTGCAACATCATATGTCCTGGGGGTAATAATCTGCAGCATCATATGTCCTGGGGTAATGATCTGCAGCATCATTTGTCCTGGGGTAATGATCTGCAGCATCATATGTCCTGGGGGTGATAATCTGCAGGCATTGTATGTCCCGTGGGGTGAAAAACTGGGAGAATCACTTGTTGAGGAGGATCTGGTTGACTTGTAGATCATAAATTACAGAATAGAACAATGTCAATCAGCTGTCTCTAAGGCAAGCAGGATATTGACGTATATCAAAAGAGGCCTGGAACTGTGGGACAGGGATGTAATATTGCTACTATATAATGGGGCCACATCTGGAATATGCTGTTCAGTTCTGAGCTCCAGTTTATAGGAAAGATGTACTGGAGTCAGAGAGAGTACAAAGTCGAGCAACCAAACTAATAAGGGGAATGGAGCATCTTAGTTATGAGGAGAGGTTAAAATAATTAAACTTATTTGGTCCTGAGAAAAGACGGCTTCGGGGAGACATGAGTACTGTATATAAATATGTAAGTGGCCCCTACAAAAAGTATGGGGAAAAGCTATTTAATGTAAAACCCTCTCAAAAGACAAAGGGGACCTTCTCTCCGACTGGAGAAAAAAAAGATTCAGTATCCAAAGGAGAAAAGCCTTCTTCACCATGAGAACTGTGACTCTGTGGAGTAGCCGCCCGAGCAGCTGGTCACAGCAGGAACAGATGAGGGCTTCAAGAAAGGCTTTGATAACTACTTACTACTAAAAAGTGTGAATACTTATGTAGCCGTATAACTCGTCTAGATCCAGTCTGATGGCAGCTTTGGGAATAAGAATGATATCTTCCTTTAGGGCAGATTGGTTCCTGCTTTATGGGATCCAAGTCTTCACTAGTAGGAAAACTAAGCATACAAATTCCCTCTACTCCTTCCTCCATCCACATCTTTCTCCACCCTTGGTTGAACTTGATAGACATTCGTCTATTTTCAACCGCACTAACTATGTAACATTCTACTACCCTTAGTGCAATACAACATGAAAAACTGAAGTTGAAAGCACTGTCGAAATTTAGATAACATGGCTGCTTTCTTCCAAAAATCGTGCCACCTCTGTGCCCAGGTGCTGTGTGGTATTATAGGTCAGCCCATTGACTTCAATGAAGCATGACTATCTGCAATGCCAGATGGGACCAACGCTTATAGTGGGTGAAAGCCGCTATATTTTATTTTAATTCCATATAACCCTTGTAATAGGCATATGTAGCCAAATGTAAAAGGAAGTTCACTACAATGGCCTACAATAAACACCAATAAATTTCCCTCCTTTTCTCTGGTATCACTGTCTCTCTGTTCCTTATGAACAGTACAATAGACCCGGCCATTCACCACACTTGTTAAAGGGGTTTTGCCACGATCTCATTTCATACCTCCTGCATCCTGCTCTTCAGCTCTGTGTGCTCAGAAGGGGGCGTGTGTTATTTATTTGAATTGCATATCATCAGATATCATATCTGTAGTCAAAGAAAGGTCTGTTTATGCAAAGCATTGTGAGTAGCCGAGAGGTAAAGTTTTTGCCTCCAGGCACAAGGGTCCTAGGTTCAAATCCCTGCAGGAACCAAACCTGTGTTTTTTTTTTTCTCTTTATCAATGCACAGACCACATTGTGGTTTGTTTTTTATTTGTTTGCACTGGTTTACTAATTACTTAGTAGCACAGAGGACGGGAGTAGAATGACAACACCTGGGGTTTGAACACTCAGTAGCTGCCTGTGAGGAGAGGTGATGTCTGAGCATGTGCGACCACGACTGAGAAGCTCACAGAACTGGTCGTATCCCCTGGAGATGAGCTGTAACCAATGGATAACTAAAGGAGCAGCTAAAACAAAAACGGTGCAGAATTTTTAATAGTAATGAATGGTGAAAATGTTTCTTATTTAATTTGCAAGCTTCCCACGTCAATTTTACTTCATGGCAAAACCCCTTTTATGCTAAAACATAACCAGTTTATTAATACATTAAATGACAATAGTTAACTAGTACGACATACAATGATATAAAGTAAGCTAACTTCAATACATGTGTCTACACCGTTACAATAATAAGTACTTTTCCAACCCAAATATCTCCACACACATATACAGTATCTATATGAACACTATTCTCACCTGACTAATTCAACTAACCCTATTCCTGAAAGAGCACCTATCACCTACACACAAACACACAATGTTTGATAGATGAGATTATAAGACTTTTCTCAAATACATGTCATTAGCAATCCAGAGGATTTCCCCTCAGTTTTACAGGGAAACAGGTATTACTTTCACTTTGTAACTCAGGAGAATCTTATCATTCTGTTGGGGGATACCAACTGTGCAGGGGGAGCTGAGGACATAGCTGCTTGTACAGTGTAATCTGAGTCTCTCACTACATACAGTACAACAGGCAAAGCACACTGAGGACAGGGGTTTACCTGTTGCTTAAGTCTCCTCATCCATAGAACACAGGCATCTATATCACACTGCTGCTGCTGTGCACATGATGTAGACTTACAGGTTCCCCCCTGCACAGTGCGCTCTCCCAGCTCAGAAGCAGGAGATTTGGTACAACGGTCAACATAGTCATACATCAAGCTGTCATGTGCTGACTTGGCCCGACTTCAGAGCTGTCTTAAAGGGCCAGCGCTTTTTTTTTAAAAACAGGTGAAATGCTTTGATTTTCCTAATAAAGCAGATTTGAGAAAGTGTTTGTATTTTAGTCTTCTGTTACTTCATGAGGTTTCTCTGAAGGTGATAGGTCCTTTAAGAAGAGGGAACCAGGGAGATGTAAGGGGTTAATACAGAGGTAAGTGTGAGAAGGTTTAGGAGGACAATAGAAGGAGGATCAGCTAAAGGGTTAAGACAGAGGAGAGGGAAGTGGATACTCAGCCAGAGGACACTGAAGTTGTTGGTCTAGGTGAGGCAGTCCTTCTGCAGGAGAGTGGAGGAGGACTGGACTTCAGCTGGTCAGGGTTGCATGGGGGAAGACCTCTTTGCTGGTGTTGTTGAGCAGACTCTCCTGATAGGGGCTGGTGTCTTCCTCTTCATTTCTCTCAGAGCACTGGGTTATATATCCCTGGTTGGCATCCCCAAACTATCATGTATATTCCATACAACACAAGATATATCCCTGGCTACCTGGTCACCTGGTCCCCATCCCATGTTCCCTAAGGGTCGAGGAAACAAAAGAACAAACCATCAGCTGTACCAGCAGAAGGGGACAATTGGTTTGTTGCCAGCTATAAATTCCAGGATCAGGATATTCGGGCCACTTTCCCCCCAGTGAAATGCCAGTGTTGGTCCAGGCACCTCACAAGCTAAACAGGAATGTCAACTTGTGCGCCACCATACATAACATTCCATATATATTTCATATCTCTATCGGCACATATTGACTTTTGTCGTATTTATCCCAGCTTATCGTATTCATGTGAACGTCAGCACCGTCAACATCTTGAACTCCTTACAAGAAGGATACAAGACAGAAGTGAGGGGTAAAACAGAACTGAAGGTAAATGGTCTTTTCTTTTCTAGGTGGCGCCAT
Source organism: Phyllomedusa bahiana (assembly GCA_025379985.1). NCBI lineage: Eukaryota > Metazoa > Chordata > Amphibia > Anura > Hylidae > Phyllomedusa > Phyllomedusa bahiana. The sequence goes on along the minus strand of JAODAL010033074.1, from coordinate 20,027 downwards.
CATTATTTGTTCTTTTTAGGTGTTGAGTAATTGCACTTTGTTGCCTCGTAGGGAAAAGGTATAGAAGATACTTATTGGCTGGTAGGAAAGAAAGGATTTAATAAACCTTTACCAAACCCTCCTGAGTCTGGGTAAGTCTTGTTTTTTTACGTAAACATATTATATTAGGTCTTATAAAACGGATATTTGTGTTTTAAGCGTCTAGGGACCCCAATTTATTAATTCCATCAACTGAATGGAGAGGTGAGAGTTACAGAGAGCCAAACAAGCTGCACTCTGCTCTATATGAAGCCTCACCTCTATCTCTAAGTATTTAGAGAAAGTAACAGCTGTGATTTAAAGGGGTTTTCTCACCATGCTGTTCCACAAAGTCACAGGCAGCTTTAGACTCTCATTTCCTGGTCATACTGTGGGTGGTTCTATAGCAGTGAATGGCATTATTAGCTCTGTTATTCCTTGCTGTTCCTGTTCCAGTGACATTAGTGTAATGGGGTTTATTATCTGTAGTGGGCAAAGCTACAGAGCTCTAAGGGTTTAAACTTTTCATTAACTTAGGTAAACAAGCTCCTATGCTGGAGATCAGACTCAGCAGGGAGTAACTTGCCAAGGTCGGATTGCAGCTTTGAGCCATCAGTTAAGACTGAGAGCAGGGAGAGATGGTTGGTAACCAAGAAAAACTAGTGTATGAAAGCAGTAGATAAAGGACGACATGTCCCAACTTGCCAACGCCAGTTTTTTGGTTTGTTTTGCGGCAAAACCACTTTTGACGCCATATTCTTGTTGTAAATGAACTGTTGTACACCAAAACTAGGCACATTATACACCAGGCACGACACTTTGTAATGCGCCTAAATATGGTGCGCTGTGCGCCCCCGTCGTGTAATGCGCTTTTTGAGGCGCATTACATATGTTATGCGTCTCCATCGGGCAATGCGCATTACATATACTACCAATGATATGCTAGGCGCCGTGAGTTGCGCAATGCGCCTTGTTTGATGCGATGCGCCTTTTTCGGCGCAATGCACCTTTTTAGGCGGTTTAAGGTACACCTGACGCCAGTTTTTTAAAAAGTATCAGACTTTCAGGCACACTTTAAGCTGATTTAATGCGCATAAAACTGGCATAGATACGCCACTTTTCAGACATGTCGCCCAAAATCTTTATCTCCTGAACAAAGCAAAATCAAAACAGCAATGTATTTGGTAGTGGTCTTCATTTACCTTTCCCTACATGTTAAAATCGTTGTGGTGAAAAAATCTCTTTAACAAATAAGAGTTACTGGAGTCTGGTTCCTTTTAGTTATAAAAATTGGGTATGCCATAAAGGCTTAGATACGAATACTCCTTTATCTTAGTAGGCATGAATGGCCATATGTGCCTAGATGGATTATGAATTACATGATTGACCTTAACTGGGGAGTAACCATCAGTAAAATGCAACTTTTTTATTCTTTTAATGTTGAAAGCTATATCTGAACTGTCCATATCGGCCCACTTACACATTATCATGGACCTTGGGACCATTTTGTTATTGCATTAAAGGGAATTTATTGGCAACTTTATTTTTACTAATTAAAACCAGATACTGATACATACTATTTCCTTCTTAGCAGTTTTTATTACCTGCTTGGAGATTTTTTTTAAATTCTGTTGTCTGTATATCATAATGGGGGCGGACATCTTTTCTGAGCTGCTTTTAACAGTGCTTTACAGCAACTTCATGGGCATAGGAGCCTGTGAACAGGAGCAGACCCATTGACTTCTATAGGGGAGTGTTGTGGTCATGCTCTGTGACCTGGGAAGAAGTCGGTGTGCAGAGAGGGGGGAGCTGTTAATCTCCTATTGTGACTGGTGGATACTGTGTTATCTATACACATTGGTGTTAATTGTCAGTGTAATCCTGCCTGTGCTGATAATCAGGAGACTGCTGAAAGGGTTTCTCTATAGAACAGGAAGGCAATGAGAACTGCAGGATTTAAGTTTAAAAAAAATAATAATTTGATAAGGGAAAATTAAAAAAAAGTCTTAAAAAATGTGTTTCAAATAAAAACATGAGTTAAACAAAAGGTCTTTTTGTGATGAGAGAGTCCCTTTAAAGCTCTGATTTCAAAGGTGTAGTGATAAATTTGTCTAATGGATTCTATGAAGTTGGGCATAATATCGTTTGATTGATCTGCTTATTTCCATGTCCCACCTAACAGGGGAGGTAATCATGGAATCAGTCTAGATGAAATTCCAGAGAAAAGGAGAAAGAAGCTTGAGATGGAGAGAGCCAAGCAGAAATTAAAATGATTGACTCGTCTTGTCCATGAGTCGGCCATCCAAAACTTTTGAAGAACTGTATGAATGTAATTCAGCAATCCGGGTTTTTTTATCCGTGGAAAGCTCAACAAGGACATCAACTCCAGTTACTAATCCAAAGATGACATTTGATGCAGATAGTCCTATCTGAAAGTATTTGTCTTCTCATGGTCATTTACAGTCTGTCGAATTCGATGGTGCTCATATCAGCCCGATGACGAGGTCTTTAACTTGAAAGAAAATCTTTGGAATGAAGACATCCTTCCTACTACGTAGAAGTTGCTCAGTAGAACAATGTAGCTGCTCCTCATTGATCACATCTTAAGCCATATACCTTTGTGAGGTTCAGTCACTGGACTGTATTTTGCTTTTGTAGGACTTTTTATGATGCGTTCAGAAAGGGTTTGATGAGACTCTGTATAGGAGGTCTAATAATACATGGTAATAGGATGAAATGTGCTAAGCCTCTTTGATACTACCCACTTTGGTTTACCGTCTTCTCTTTGCTCAGATTTAAATCCCATTTTCTGAGGAGTGAACATCTCTCATTGGGGAGAGGCACCATGTAGGTGTGTGGGGATTTAAGATTGTCTTTTGCACCTTACCGGCACTTGCATATAAAAATACATTATGGGAAGAGAGCTGAACGCTCTAGCTCCTTCTATTAGATGTCACCATCCTCAATTCACTTGTGACTCACAGAGTCTTGGAAAACAAAAAGGATTTATGCCAAGCCAGTATTAGTATTATTGTCTCTCTTGCATATACAGCCGACGCTGTTAGTCCCGCAACCGGGTCTTGGAGACAAGTTGGGACACGAGTTGTGTTCGTTATAAGTTACATTCTAAATCTGTCATCAGTACAGTACTTGAGCTTCTATCAAATTAAGGTACCGCTATATGATCTTTGAGTGCATTTCGTGTCCGTATTGGAATTCTATAACATATAATTGATGTTGTTCCCATGGTACAGTTATTTTCTCTCCTTAACCTGTCCCTTGAAGTGATCGGGATTTCCATTTAAGGGGACGATCGAAACGTGTCACATGTTGGGACGGGACCATAGGGATTGATAGGGCCCTGCGGGGGACAGGTTCCAGACAGGAACGCCCTCATTGGGGCGACTCTCCTGTAAGTTGTTAGGCTGGGGACCATTTTTTTACTATTAGGGCCTAATAGGGTCATCTGTCACTGGTCCCAGAGTTTTGTGTCATTTTAGTGGTTAGTGTTATTGAGAGATGGTTAATTTATTTTCTCTATTTTATCGGTAATATACAGTAAAAGTTAAGTTTTAAGACTATTTCCTCCTTTTTTGTATAAGTTTTCTGGTGGTCAGGAAGGTTCTTGGTGAGCCACCACGTCATTTGTATGTGGCTTTTTTGTTGTGTTTATCAAGCCAGTATTGCTCATCTGCAGACAGATGTTTTGGGGTATTTGACCCTCTTCAGTGCAGAGAAGAGCATACTGGCTGACTGGGAGGCAATAAGTGGCTCAGAAAAAGGAATATCTCTCCTTGTAGATTGCCTTTTGCACCTCATGGCCATTTGCCTCATTGCCTTTCACCCAGCTAGCCAGTAAGTTCTGCTTTGCACTGAGAAGGGGCAAATACCCAGAAACAGCTGTCCGCAGAAGAGCAATACTGGCTTGGCATGAATCCTTTCCACCTCCACTTTCCAAGTCTCTGTGAGTCACAAGTTAATTGAGGATGGTTGCATCATATAGAGGGAGGTAAAGCGTTCAGCTCTTTTCCCATAATGCCTTGGTAAATCCCATTCTTTGTCAAAGAAAAAAGTACAGAAAATAAAAAATTACAGAGACATTGACCACAAATACAGACACGTTAGTCCTAACTACCAAGTAATGCCTCATACACTTAGCTAAATAGTGCATACAGAATGGTCAAATGGTCCCTATGGTTCTACATTACAAAGCCATGTTTACTCTGCATGCTGCCATATGGTGACTGGGTATGGCTGTGTGTTTTAAAGGGGTGGTCTCATTACAGACAACCCATTTTGTGTGAGAGCCACTAACGTGAGGGTGTGACTCTTCAGCAGGACCGGGATGACGGGTAGGCAAAAGTAGCAGACTGCCTATGGCACAACTTCATCCCAGACAGGAAGGGGGAATTTTTCCATGTGGGGGGGGGGGGGGGGGGGGGGGGGGGTAAGGCGCTATATTACTTATTTCACTAGGGCACTAGAATACCTTGTCTTAGTCCTGCCCTTGAGACCTCCTGTAAACAGCTTGGGAACATTTAGGGGAATATAGTATTACATGATGACCTTTCAGTGGCTCTGTTGGCCACGTGGAATCTGTAGTGGATTGTTACCCTCTGCCGTCTATTAGATATTAGGACGTTCTTTTCAGCCTAGTGGCCTTGTCTTCACCGTTCGTAAGATGAATGCCCATCTGTTTATTGTAATGTATGACTTGAGTCTGCCACAGTGACAGAGGATCTCTGGTTAGGCTCCTACAACAATGGTTTGAGCCCTAATGCTGCCGATGAGACAATCCCTTTAAAAGAAAATTCTCCAATAGAAGAAAAGCCCTAAGGCAAGAGTCAAACTACTCATCCGATTCTGAATCCTAAAACTGATATGTCCAACAGATATTTTGACGTTATTTTCAATGTGGATTTTAGGTCATTTTTTTTTTCCAGATGGAGTCCCATTCATCTCTATGGGATTTGGAAATGGATCTGACATAGAAATGTTTGTAAAAACGGCGATTTTGAAGCTCAAATTGTGTGAACTACAAGTTGGATTTTCCACTGAGGTCTAAGGGGATGGTTTACAGTCGGTTTTTGATGGAATTGAAAATCTGAATCTGCGTCAGAAACCGACTGGAAACGCTTTCAATGATGGAAAATAATACAATTTCTTTTTTCTATGAATTGCATATAAATTGTTAAGACAAAACCTGAATGCTTTCATATAAAATTGGAGGCAGGTGGAGGTACAATACAGCCCATTGACTTTTATGGGTGTTTTTTCACAGTACGTAACTTGTAAATGACCATGATACTATTGTGTATATGAGGCCTCCAAATGATTGTATGTTATTAAGACTTAGCGCATTGCTGGATATACCTGGAAGTTTGTATAAAGGTTGTTATCAGGTTGTTGTGTATGTGACCTTGTAAAAACAGATTCAGTGTCAATCTTGTAGAAGGAAATGTAGAACAGAAAATTGCATTTTTTGATGTGCTTAGAATTTTTCACTTTAATTAAAAGAGTGATGGAAACCATTTGTATAATAAAGTTTACATAAGATCATCCCAATATCACATATAAAGTGGAAGGAAAAATAAAGCAATTCAGGAGCAAGATTCCAACAAAAACGGCATTACAGACTGCATAGTAGTGATACTGGTTAACCTGTTCCACTTAACTGGAGAAAAAAATTTGAGATGGGGTTGTCCCAAACCCATATTTTTTCATTTTGACCATTACCCTAAATCTAACCTGGATCCTAACTTAAACCCTAATTCCAAATTTAGGAAAAGGCTATAGGGTTATGATTGATTTTTTGGGTGAATATCGGCATAAAAGCAATTCAGGCCAACCTGAATCTAAGAATTTGGATTCAGGTTGTATTTGACTTTGACCCAAATCCGAAGCATAATACTACTGGATAGTAATCGAGCATCTCAGTCCACTTGACCATGCTATCTGTTTTATGCTCTATGATTCTCTCTGAATGCAAGGATCATGACAACATAAGTTGTGAAAAGATAATTGAGGTGCTGTCGAATTTAGGAAATCTGACGTTGTGTGCAGCAGTCATTCAGAAGTTACTCATTCACTATGTAATTCAACTTACAACAAACCTTCCTGATGTGTGACTGTTGCTAAGGGTAGCACTGGCATTTAAGTGGTATGGTATTCTGCCACCGATGTACATTAGAGAGGTCCCCGATAGATGTGAGAAGTCTGTCTCTGTACAAGCGTATGGAAGATAGTGAACTCGCTATATTAATCCCCTTCCAAAGCATGTGGAGATCCAGTAAGAAGAATGCAATGAATGTGCTTTAGGTATTTATTGACTGTACCTTGAGATAACATGCAGGAGGTTACAATAAATGCGGTCAAAACGAATTCTCCTCTCAGCTCTGTGCAAATATGTCTGAACAAGATGGAGTCACATCTACAATGAGGCAGGGCAGGATGTGATCTCACAGAAGAGGAGGAGGAGGAACATAAGAGCAAAGAAGTATGGGAGTTACATCATCATCCAACATAACCATACAAACAGCTGAAAACAATGGCCACAGGGTGGTAGTGTAACACATCAACATAGCATATAATAGACATAACATGAATACATATGTAATGGATGGGTCCCAGTAAGGTGGGAAAACACATATTATTCAATTTCTGTCTCAAGGCATTCATTTATGTATTTTTCCTTACCAGTTACTATTACCTAATTTTTACCCCCAAAAATTGGTAAATTTCAACCTTTAATATCTTGATTAGTGATGAGCGATTACGTCGACTATCGTCATCAGGTCGATATCGTCAATTATCATGCCGATATCGTTTAGTTTTCAAAAAAGATCAGATAGTTTTTCGCCGTTTAAACCATTAAAGTTTTTGGGAGGGGGAACAACCCCTTCTTTTCTTACACCCAAACAGGGCTGGAGAAGCGGAACAAAACTTTCCCAAACAGTAAACTGGTTTCGTGTTCATCTTAGGAAAACACACTTGGGCAAAAAAGGTTTCACAGAAAAAAAAGTCACGGGCCCATTCCTTTCCCCTGTCTTCCCACCACAGCTGCCCCTTAAAGCTGCAAGGACCCAAAAATTAAAAAGTGCCAGAAGGCGGGTTTTATTTGAACCATATTTTACTTGAACTGGACTTTGGGAATTTCCATGTCCGGGGAATTTGCAGCTTTCCCCCTTTAAACCGTCTGACCCGAAGTTTAAAAAAGGGGAAAAAAAAGGGGAGTCTTTAAACCCCCCCCCTTTTTTTGGGAAATGGAACCCACACCACACCCTTTTTTTTTTTTTTTTAATTTTATTAAATGGGTTTTTCCCACAAAGGGGTTGCTAGCTATTTTTAAAGTTCTTGCAACAAAAAAAGCCCATTTTGCAATATGTGAAAAATTAAAACAGGGTCCTCCCCTATTTTTTTGTTTTTGAACAGCCCCATGCCCCATAAATTTCAAAACACCCCCCCTTTGAGCCACCTTTGCCCAAAGGGGTTGGAAAATTTGTTAGAAAAACCCAATTTTTTCAAAGGCCCCGAGTAAACTCATTTAAAACAACCAACATGCCCAAAAATTTAAAACCCCCCATGCCCCACCACTCTCCCCCTTTTAAAAAAAACAAATGCCCTGTTAAAAAACCACATTTTTTAAAATGGCCCTGTAGTATAGCTGAAATTTCACACCCAAATCCCCCCAAAAAAAATTAAAAACATGCCCCTTGAGCCACTCGAAAATTTGTGAAGAACAAATGTCTGTTAAAAAACCACATTTTTTTAAAATGGGCCCGTAGTTTTTTGGGGCATTTCAAAAAGCAATGCCCTAAAAATTAAAAAATGCCCCTTTAGCACTTTTAAAATTTTTGGGGGGAAAAACCCCCTTTAAAAACAAATTTTTTTAAAAAGGCCTTGTATTGGCTGATTTCAAGAAACATGACCCAAAAAATTAAAAAATGATTTCACCCTATTTAAATTTTTGGGGGAGGAAATGCCTTAAAAACCAATTTCTGTTCCAAAGGACCCCAAAATTTTTATAAAGGGGTGTATCTAAAAAACAAGGGGGCCCCAAAACCTTGAAACGAAAAAATTTTTCCTAAAATAAAGGGATTTTTAAATGGAATTGGTTTTGGTTTTTGAAACCTTTGGGGTTTTTTTAATTCCAAACCGAAAAAAGGGTTTTTGGGTCTTTTGGGGAAACTTTTTAAAAAAAAAATTTAAGTGAAAATAATTTAAAAAGGGGTTTTCCAAAAGGGGAAATTTTTTGGGGAGGAAATTTAAATAGAAGGAATTTTTTAAAATTTAGGCAATTGGGTTAACCTCATTGGGGGGGATTTTCCTTTCCTTGGGGTAAATTCCTAACGGTCAAACTGTGGAAGGGGGTTTTTTTTTTGTTCTTTTAAAATGAAAAACCCCAAGGGTTTTGTGAAGGTCCGGTTTTAGAAATGACGTTGGGGTGTGGGGAGGGCAACCCTCCCATGGGTAGCGGGCGAAGCTTGGGCCATTATTTCCCTTTTTGGGAAACCCCCGAAGTCCCAAATTGGGGGCCAGAACTAAACCAAAAACATTGGTGTTAAAGGGGCAGATAGTTGTGAAACTTTAACTTAAGCCGGTTTTCTGGGGTTGTATGTGTGCCCTGCATTACATGCGTTTGGGGAGGGGGTAAAATTTTGATTGCCCGGGTCCAAACCCAAATTTGGCCCTTTTGCCACCTTGCCGGGTTTTTGTAATGCCGGGGGGGTACGGCTACTTGGCACTCTACTGTGTAAGTCGCTGAGTTGTTCCACCGTGACATTTGAAGAAACGGGGAAGCAGAGCAACAGGGTGCTCAATCAGTTGATCCAACTCAGCAAAGGGCTCCCTTTCCCGCATTTACTCTTTTATTTTTGGGGGGGTGGAAGGAAAAATGCTGAGTTTTTTTTTGTAGGGGATCCAGGAAAGGGGGGGCCCCCCAAATTAAATTTTTGTTCAGTTTTATTGCCTTAAGCGAGGTTTATGTTGGGGGGAAAGGGGCCCTTTTAAACCCCTTTAAAGTGAAAAGATGGGCCTTGGTTTTCCTAAACCTCTGGGTCGAGGGGCACTAGCAAACTGAAACTTCCTCATCTTTCCCCCTCCGCCTCAAATTTTTACCAAAACCCATTTCCAAGGCAGGGAGGGTTTTTGGGAAAGAGGTTTCAGAAAATGGATTATCCAAAGTGGTGGGTACACGAGGGTTTACATTTGGGTGCCCTTTGCTTCATGTTGGACGGTTATGGGCGATGTTTATGGGCGGGAAAATTTTTGGCCCCTGACCGGGAGGACGAGGAGGGAAAACTGTGGATGAGGTTGCTTAACCATGCAGAACAGGGTTGGGGACGCTGTTCGGGTTTTGAGAATTTTCCCGGGGCCCCGGCCCCCGCATGAAAAGGTTGGGCGGTCCTTTCCCAAAGACGATCCCCGGATTGCGTGTTGTTGCCAGAAAATGGAAAGGGCACCTTTATTGTTTCCCCTTTTCCCCCATTCCTTTCCCCCCCCTTTGCTTGGCTTACCACCCGCATTTCGCTCCAAAGTTTAGGGAAAGATAAAAATTTAAGAAGGTGTGGAAGAGTTTTTTACAGTCTCTTATTAAAAGTTGGCAAATCACAGCTATTCTTAAATACCTCTAATTTCCTACAGCCAACTAGGATAAAAACTGAAATGTTTCTAGCTAATTTACCTGTGAAATGCGTCTGGTGGAAGAACCGTAAGACAAAATCAATATGTTTTTCCTTCAGTCCCAGGGATTTACAACTGCCCAGTAGGACTAGGAATTTGATAGTTTTCAACAAAATACATACAAGTGCGCTATCTGCGCCAAAACTGAGATTAAACGAGCGCAATAAAACTATTCAAAGTTACAGGGATGAGAAATTGCTTTTTTTGCAGCAATGACAAACGAGAACAGTTGCTAGAAAAATTTTTCTATCAGAATTGTCGTACAACGGGGGCTATTGAAAAAAAACTAGGGCTGCACCACGTGCAATACAGCTATTTAAAATATACGGATAACAAACGTGGTTTTTGCACCAATGAAATACACCAACATTAACTACGAAATTTCTGATCCAAAACTTAAGTACAAGGTGGGTTTTGAAAAAAAATGGCGCGCCAAAGTGCAAAAACCAAATTTAAATTGTTACGGATAAAAAAGGGTTGTTTTTTGCACCAATGAAATACACCTGCAATTACTAGCAAATTTCTGTACCTAATTAAAAAATGGGTCTTTGAACAAAATGGCTGCCAAAGTGAAAAACCTAATTAAATTGTTACGGATAAAAAAGGTGGTTTTTGCACCAATGAAATAAAACCAGCATTATACTAGAAATTTCTGTACCTAGTAAGTACAAGGTGGTCTTTAAACAAAAATTGGCCTGCACAAAAGTGAAAAAACCTAATTAAAGTGTACGGATAAGAAAAGGTGGTTTTTGCACCAATGAAATACACCAGCAGTTACTCGAAAATTTCTGTATCCTAATGTAAGTACAAGGTGGCTCTTTGAACAAAATTGGGCAGCACAAAAGTGAAAAAAAAACTACTTAAATCGTGTACGGAAAATTAAAGGTGGTTTTTGAAACCCTATGACATACACCTGCAGTAACTAAAAGTTCTGTACCCTTATTATAAGTACAAGGGTGGGTCTTTGAACAAAATGGGCTGCACAAAATAAAAGGGTACTATTTCACCAAAAAACTGGCCAAAAACGGGTAAAAAAAACCATTTCAATGCAGGTTAAACAGTCTGGGCGCACAATATCCATCTCCTTTCAAAGGCCGGGCCCCTGTCTGTCTGTGTTCGCCCCGCCCGCCCCCTCCCCGCGGCTGTACAGCGCTAGATGCTTTTTTAAAAATCTCAGCCTAACTAACTAAGAAATGAAATTCTCTAATCGACCTATGTTCTAATGTTCACAGTTAAAAGCATAGCTGTCTGTGTGAACAAAGAGGAACTGTGTTGCTGAGCTGTATTGAGGAGAAAGCTAACACAGTCCTGCTCTTATGAACACTGACACACTGATGCTGAACAGGAAGGGCTGTTCTATGTAAAACGAGGTCATGTGATTTTTCCAGCCAATGACAACCATACAATTTACAGTAATGACGTCGCACACCCAGCTCACCCTGCTCTAAAGCTCTAAGCTGATTTGCTGGCCCCAAAATGAAGGAAGTGCCCCAAAATGGCGTTGATAGTAATAGATTATGCGCAGATTCTCCCCCTAAATTATCGCTGATCGGAAAAATTCCGATCAACATAAAAACCGTGCCGATTTCAACTTTGTCGATTATAATCGCTCAACACTAATCTTGATCACTCCTCAGATATCTGACGAGACTGTTTTATCTATCTTTGGTATGTTAAGGTTGTCACAGAAACCCAGGATGTGGATCCGCTGGACTATCGCAAGCGATGGTATAAGCCAAGTGTGAGGAACCATCCAGCTCTTCATCAGAGCCCATGGCCGGTTGGATATTTGCGGCAGGAGACTTCCAGGTCACTACCCCTGATGCGACTTGCTTGCAGTGGCGACCAGGGAGAAGCATGGTACTCCATCGAGTCAGGGACAAGTCGAGAGGTCAGGGAAGGCAGCAGGCAACTTAGGGAACAGTAATGGGCAGAAGGTTAGGAACACGGAATCGGCAGGAAGCAACAGTAAATCTCACTGAACAACAGAAACAAGCTTGCAAGGCATGCAGGAATAGGGAAACGAGATAAGGTTATCGGCCGGTGATTAATCACTTACCGTCACTCTAGCCCTTTAAATTTCACAGAAGCGTCGCGCCCTTGGCCCTAAGGAGTGGGTACGTGCACGCCTACACACAACAGAGGAATGCGGGGAACAGGAGCAGGGATAGGTGAGTATCCACGGTCTGGGGCAGCGGGAATACAAGTATGCACCAGTCAAGGTGCAATAAAGCAGCACGAATGGCAGTCTTGTCCCCAGCTTGTGACCTCACCCATTTGCCAATTGAGCACGGAAGCGTGAAACTGTAGCCATGGAAGTCCTAGAAGAACTGCAGAGGAGGAACACGGCAACACTTGGAATACCATCTTCTCTTTATGTAACGCCCCTACTTGAAGTGTCAGAGGCTCGGTACGATACTGAATGGAGTCTCTCAGACATTCTCCATTAAAGGGGTTTTGCCAAGAAGTGAGTTCCTTACTTAACAGGCTGATACTCCCCTCTTGAGGCTTGAAAAAGGGGTGTTGTGTTTCTGTCTTTAAAAAAAAAGTACCTCCTCTGTGATGTCATCGCTTCACCTCCCATGCACGCTCCTGATACTCAGTCTCTGTAGTTGAGCAAACATTGCTTTGCTAATCCACAAAGGAGAACTGTATTGTGCACAAGCTATATGCCTTTTATTTCTCCCTCTTATTTGCTCAGGAGAGAAGATAAGCTCAGCAGGCAGCCTTCTTTCATTTCTTCACTAATGGCTGCAGGGGGATAGGGAGGGGGGCTGAGCAGGGAGAGTCTGCATGTTTACTCAGATAATTTCATTGCAACCAGTGGATCTTTATACAAAAGACACAGTATCATTCTCTCCAGTCCCTTCAAAGCTCGTTCATGTTCCCTGCCATCAGATAAGAAGTTAAACCAACGCAAGCGCAGCCAGATCAGTTTCTGTCAGCTCCTGGTCGTGTCTAATGTAAACTGTCAGGAAACCAAGGGTATGTAAGGAAGGCTGTAGCTCTCAGAGGCTTCACTTTTTTTGATGACATATATTTAGAAAAGTGATTAAATACCAATTTTGCAGGATCCCACGTCAACATTAGATTGTGGCAAAACCCTTTAATAGAGGAGATAAGCAATGGTCTGGCCAGATGGACCTCGGGGAGACGATACTTGGAAATCAATGCAGCGTCAACAAAATTCCCAGCCAAACCAGGATCCAAAAGAGCTGTGGTACTGGATGAGGAAGAGAGTTGGACTGGCATTGTCAGAAATGGTGAGGTAGATTTACACCTAAGGATGCTTCTCTCATAAGACCCAGGTGCAGGAGTTTCCTGGACGCAATGGACAGTCCTTACAGAAATACTCGGAACTCCCGCAGAAGAGGCAGAGGGTCTACTGGTGCCGGCAGGCATGTTCTTGCTCAGTCAGATGGGCTCTTTCCACTTGCATGGGCTCATCTTGTGAAACCATTGGTAGAGGTATTGGAGGCATCTGGAACACCGGAGCAAGTTGCGGAGGTCGGCGAGGTTGGACGGTTTCACACTGTTATTCTAAAAGTCCACATATAGTCAGCTCAGCTACAATCACAATCCACCTGGGGCAGCACAGAGAGGTGGAAGCAGCCTCCAAACAATCCACAAGCAAGTGTAATAATTCCAGTGTCCTGGCAGGTAAAAAAGTTAAAAAAAACCTGAAGCTTTATGGTTAGTAATCTGTTTAAAAAATCAGCATAGCAAAATAAACACTGCATACGCGGTTATGCAATTCAGAGATGCCTCCATAATAATAGCGTAACTTGTTGGAAAATAAATAGTGAAGTCACAAGATATCCTCATATTTTAAAAACAAATAATTGTAAACATGCAATTATGCAATCATAATAAAAGCACTCCAGCATAAAAAACCTATATAAACTGTGTGGCACCGTAATCATATCGACCCACAGAGTAAAATTAACTTGTCATGGATACTGCACAGTAAGCGCTGTTAAAAATAAAAAAAACACTACTAGGATTGCAGTATTTTCTTCACTCTGTCCTCCAAAAAATGAATTTAAACTCGATCAAAAAGTCTTGTTCCTACAAAAATGATACGAATAGAAACGTCAACTCATCCCACATAAAACAAGCCCCTACACAGCTCCTTACACAGCAAAATAAAAAATGTAGGACTATGGCGATGCAAAAACTTGTTTTGCCTTTTGAATAAAAGTGTTTATTCATTTATTTGTAATCGCATCGACCTGCAGAGTAAAGTGAGCATGTCATTGATACCGCACGGTGACTGATGCAAAAAATGCTGTATTTTGTTCAAAATGTCTCACAAAAACCTTGATAAAAAGTGATCCAAGCGTCATTTGTACCCCCTAATGGTGCCAATAAAAATATCAACTCATCCAGCAAAAAACAAGCCGTTAATCCACTCCATGTATAGAAAAATAAAAAGTTATGTCTGTCAGACTAGGACGACATAAAAACGCAATTTTTTACAGACGCATTTATATTATGTCAAAGTATTAAAACAAAAAACTATATAAAATTTATATCATTGTCATTGTACCCATCACAGAGTAATGTTATCCTGTCATTTATACCACATGAGGAACGCTGTAAAAATTAAGCCCAAAAAGCAATGGTGGAAGTGGCCCCCACTAAAAAAAGAAAATCTATGAAACACCTGTGCACCCAATATGCACAATACACTCCTAAATGAGATCCATGAGGGGTGTTGAATCCAAAATGGAAGGTTTCCCCTGTTCAGGTACTTTGGGGGCTTTGCAAATGCAACATGGCACCCACAAAAATCTGTGTTCCAAAAGCCAAATAGCGCTCCCTGGCTTGTATGCCCTGCCATGCACCTGCCTGCAGCCCAAAAAACATTGAACATGTTTATTTTTCTGTCCGGTTTTCGGGCGGAATATGAACATGTCTATGCGAAGGGAGACGGCTTTTCTCCGCCAATCGCAGAGAAAAGCCATCCCCCTGACGTCGTGTGCATGTAAGCCAAGTACCGAGGTAGTCTTCCCAGAATACAGTGAGTCACGGGCGAAGAAACAACTCCAACACCAGTTCAACCACAGTTTGATTTACTGAACGTTTTAGGAAAGTATGATGAACACATCCCACTAACACTTGTGTACAAACTTGTGCCCAAACTTGTGTACAAACTTGTGCTGCACAGCGTGCGGCCTGGAGTATGTCCTCAGGATACACAATAAATTTACCTACCCGTGGGGTTCGGAAAGGTTGAACACCCTCTACCTTTTAATACCGTACAAAGACAGAATCAATCGTATGTGGTGCTGTTCTAGGTGCGCTCGCGGTGCAGCAAAGCAGCTTACAACTTATCCAGATTTACCCACTTTCCCCCAAAATATACATATAATGCTAATTCTCTCGCAGGTGAACCAGTCGCGTGAATAGCAGTGCTATAACTAGCCCTCTTCAAAGGCCCGAATCAGGAGGGCGTACTTGGGTAACCCATATGGCCTGGAACCAAACCTGCCCTAACTACCTACAGGCCTGCAAACAGTCTTGGGTTCTTTGGCGTGCACGCAATGTGACTAAGGTACCTTTTCGATCACTGGCAGTTGCTGCTTGAGGTGAAGATTCCCGCTGATGGAGCCGATATCCCAAATGCAGCCACTCTTCTCAGTCTCTGCAGAGTGCAGACAGCCAGACTCCTCTCTCTCTATCTGGAGCAACTCACAGTCCAGAGCCTAACAGATTCAGAGAAAGCGGAGTCGATCCTTGCTCAGCTCCTGTCCTCTCCCGATCTCTCTGTGTCTTCGCTGTTTCTCCAAAATGGCTGCTGTCTTGAGTGTCAGTTATCACAGTTCTCTAATTTGCATACAACAGAAACCGTAAACAGTGGCATCTTGTGGCTAAACAGCATGCAACAGAATATTTTACAATTATATATGATTTTACTTAGTGACCACCATGAGGCTGGTCCACTATCCCACATGCAAGGCCCGAAAACAGTTAAAATACTGTAGTAGTATTTGTCCTGTGCCATGGGGCCGCGCCCTTAGACTAGGGTCCTTGGGCTCACCAGTGGAGTTGATTTTTGAGGCCCAAAACTTCAATTGCTTCTTTGAGCTCATCAGTGGAGTTAATTCTTTCTCCCATCAGTAAAATTTGCTTTTGATGCCCACCATTAGAGTTGATTCCAGCGGCCCACCAGTGGAGTTGACTCTTGTGGCCCACCAGTGGAGTTGACTCTTGTGGCCCACCAGTGGAGTTGACTCTTGTGGCCCACCAGTGGAGCTGATTCTTGTGGCCCACCAGTGGAGTTGATTCTTGGGGCCCACCAGTGGGGCTGATCCCTGGTGCCCACCAGTGGGGCTGATCCCTGGTGCCCACCAGTGGACTTACTTCTTGGAGCCCACCAGTGGAATTGATTTTTGGGGGCCTACCAGTGGGGCTGATCCCTGGTGCCCACCAGTGGACTTACTTCTTGAAGCCCACCAGTGGAGTTGATTTTTGCGGGCCTACCAGTGGAGCTGATTCTTTGGGCACTACCAGAGGAGCTGATCCATGGGGGCCCACCAGTGGAGCTGATCGTTGGGGGCCCGCCAGTGGAGTTGATACTTGGAACCCACCACTGGAGTTGATTCTTGGGCCCACCAGTGGGGTTGATCTCTGGGGATCCACCAGTGGGGTTAGTTCATGGAGCCCACCCTACAGCTAGTGTACATGACCACACATATTGTACAAGACTATTGCCTCTTTCTCTACCCTTCTCCCTGAGAAGATACCCCATGCCCTCCATGTGCAGGGGCCCTCTGCGGCTTTCCCTCGCTCCCCCATGGGCCTGCCTCGAAGTTTCCTAAGCCTGACATTCATTCATGTATTATCAATGTTCTGACTTCAGGTCCGGTAGTAATGCTATAGAGAGACCCTTAGGACACAGACCCTGCATGACCCATAATTCGGCTCCCATATAACTCTATGGGCCCATACCACACCCCTGTGTTTTCTCCCCTTGAAGTTTGTTATGTGACAATGGCACAAATAAACCAGAC
The DNA here is from genome assembly GCA_025379985.1 of Phyllomedusa bahiana. Taxonomy (NCBI): domain Eukaryota; kingdom Metazoa; phylum Chordata; class Amphibia; order Anura; family Hylidae; genus Phyllomedusa; species Phyllomedusa bahiana. Next base: position 3,312 of record JAODAL010033074.1, on the reverse strand, counting down.
CAGACTTTCGTCTCTCACTTTTTTGAATCACATAATCATTTGTTTCCGGACCGTGCAGACGACGGTAACGCCACAAATGTGCTCCTCCATCGTTTGGCGCGTCTGCTGGGAGTAACATTTAGATTCTATAGAAATATTATTTAGAATTCTTACATTGGGTTAACGAATCCCAGCAAAGTCAGTAAAGTGAGCACAGTGACTACAAGCTGGTGCATTATGATCCTATGATTTATTTGAAGGGACTTACTTTATTCCAGGCCCTTCACTGTGTTTAATTACAAGGTCGCGTCATGAAGTTTGAGGTTTTTTTCTACAGTGAAAATCCAGAACAATGTTTATAAAAAGTAGGATTTAGAACAAAGAAGAGATGGAAGAGTTGGTTTAACGCAAAAGCAAGTAATGAGAGCAAATTACCCCCGATGAGCGTCGGCCATACTTGTTCTCAGCTCTAGTAAGTAATCTCCTTTATGGTCATGTGAAAATTGCCATGGAAGTCACTGCAGAGCGTACGGACAAGACACGCCGTGTAGAGCAGAGACAGAGCCATAGGAGGAAAAAAAAAACACTTGGCAGCGGTGGGATTTGAACCCACGCCTCCGAAGAGACTGGAGCCTTAATCCAGCGCCTTAGACCGCTCGGCCACGCTACCTGATACAGGGTCACAGGATTTACACAGTAACCCCTGCAGCATTAGGCCAATTTATAGAGAAGGATTTGTTGATTGATGTAAGGATAGATAGATAGATAGATAAATAGATAGATAGATAGATAGATTAGAGATAGATAGATAGATAGATAGATAGATGAGAGATAGATAGATAGATAGATAGATGAGAGATAGATAGATAGATAGATAGATAGATAGATATGAGATAGGTAAATATGATATAGATAGATAGACAGACAGATAGATAGACAGATAGATAGATATGAGATAGATAGATAGATAGATAGATAGATATGAGATAGATAGATAGATAGATAGATAGATAGATAGATAGATAGATAGATATGAGATAGATATAGATAGATAGATAGATAGATATGAGATAGATAGATATAGATAAATAGATAGATATGAGATAGATAGATATGAGATAGATAGACAGACAGATAGATAGACAGATAGATAGATATGAGATATATAGATAGATATGAGATAGATAGATAGATAGATAGATAGATAGATAGATAGATAGATAGATATGAGATAGATATGAGATAGATAGATAGACAGACAGATAGATAGACAGATAGATAGATATGAGATAGATAGATAGATATGAGATAGATAGATAGATAGATAGATAGATAGATTAAATATATCTGTCTAAAATGTCCAAGCAATCATGTCACATTATTATGACCACTTTTTACTTTTGGCGCTGGCAGCCGTAGTTTGTGAAGGAACTCCCATGTGGTGCGCTGGCTTAGTGGGTATATAAGGTGTGATAGGCTGTTTGCACACATATCCCTCGCTGCTGTCTATGGGTAAAAGGGGTGACTTAGTTTATTTGCAAACATAGATGATTCTCGGCTTTCGGGTGCAGGGTGTTGGTATTTCTGACAATGCACAGTGTGTGACCTGTTGGAGGCTGCTGTTGTGAAAGTATTGTGAGCGGAGAAATGGCGCCATTGTGAATGAGAGGCATGGAACCTGCGGCCACCACGAGCCAATGATGTGAGAGGGGAATTTTTTTTAAAAAAAAAAAAAAAAAATAAAAAAAAAGGGAAAAAAAAAAAAAAAAATTTTAAAAGAAAAAAAATTTGAAAAAAAAAAAAAAAAAATTTAAAAATAAGAAAAATAGATAAAAAAAAGATAGATAGAAAAAAAAATTTAGAAAAAAAATTTTGGGGTAAAAAAAAAATTTTAGAAAAAGGGCCCCCAAAAAAAAAAAAAAAAAATTTGAAAGTTTAAAAAAAATTTTTAAAAAAAATTTAAATTTTTTTCCCCCCTTTAAAAGGGTCCAAGAAAAAAAAAATTTTTTTTTTTTTTCCCTTTTCCTTTTCCCCCCGGGGGGGAAAAATTTTTTGGGGGGGGGGGTTTGGGGGGTTTTTTGGGAAAAAAAAGGGGTTTTTTAAAAAAGGGTTTTTTTTTTTTGGGGGGGGTTTTTGGGGTTTTGGGTTTTTAAATTTTTTTTTTTTTAAAAATTTTTAAAAAAAAGGGGGCCCCGGGGGGGGGGGGGTTTTGGGGAAAAACCGGGCCCCCCGGGGGGGGGGGGGGTTGGGGGGTTTTTAAGGGAAAGAAAAAAAAAGGGGGAAAAATCCCCCAAAAAAAGAAAAAAACCCCCCCCCCAAAAAAACCCTTTTGGGGGGGAAAAGGGGGGGGAAAAAGGGGGGGAAAAAAAAGGGGGGGGCCCCCGGGGGGAAAAAAAACCCCCCCCCCCAAAAAAACCCCCCCCAAAAAAATTTTCCTAACCCCCCCCGGGGAAAAGGGGGGGGGGGTTTTTTTCCCCCAACTCCCCCCCAAAAAATTTTTTAAAAAAAATTTTAGGGGGGGCCCCCCCCCCAAACCCCCCCTTGCAAACCCCCCAAAAAAAGGGAAAAAAAAACCCCCCCCCCGGGGCACCCCCCCCCCTTTTGGGGGGGCCCCCCCCCCGGACCGGGGAATTTTCCCCCCTAAACCCCTTTTAAACCCCCAAAAAAAAGGGGGCCCCCCCCCCCCCTTTTTCCCCCAAAGGGGGTTTTAAAAAAACCCCCCAAAACCCCAAAGGGGGGGGAAAATTTGAACCCAACCCCCCCCGGGGGGGCCCCCGGGCCCCCAAAGGGAATTCCCCCCCTTTTTTTTTTGGGGGCCCCCCCCCAAGAAAAGGGCCCCCCCAAAATTTTTTGGGGGCCCCCCCAAAGGGGAAGGAAAGGGCCCCCCCCCCCCCTTTTTTTTTTTTTGGGGCCCCCCAAAAAATTTTCCCCCTTTAAAAAAAAAGGGGGGCCCCCCCAAAAAAAACCCCCCCCAAAAAAAAAAGGGGGGGCCCCCCCCCCCGGGAAAAGGGGGGGGGGGGAAAAATTGCCCCCCCCAAACCTTTGGGGGGGGGGGGAAGGGGAAAACCCCCCCTTTTTTTTTTTTCCCCCCAAAAATTTTTTTTCCCCCCGGGGAAAAAAGGGTTTTGGTAACCCAACCCCCCCCCCCTTTTTTTCCCCCCCGGGGGCCCCCATTTTCCCTCTGCCCCAAAATTTTGGGGGGGTTGGGGGGGGCCCCCCCCCTTTTTCCCCTTTTAAAGGGGGGGGGGGAAAAATTCCCCCCCCCCCCCCCCCCCCCAAAAATTTTTGGGGCCCCCCCCCCAAAAATTTTTCCCCCCCCAAAAGGGGTTCCCT
>JAODAL010033073.1:0-46034 GCA_025379985.1 Phyllomedusa bahiana | reverse complement strand
CGGCCTCGCCACATTCTGTGCTGCCCCCCCCTGAGCCAACATCTGCTGCCAGTTTCTCCATCTGCCTACCACCATCTTTACCAGGGATGGTATTGCCACCCACCTCAAAAACTCTGTCATTGTGCCACTTTATGACCTCATGTTTGCTGCTGCTGTTGCTGTTGCGTGACATCCACACCTGTGCATTGTGCCACTGTCTGCCCCTCATGCTGCTGCTGTGACTCCTGCCGTGCCCCTACACACTGTGTCATGTGCCACTGCCTGACTTCTGCTGCTGCCGCCGTGACCTCGCTCTCAGTCATTGTGCCATTCTGGGGCTTCCTCCTGTTTTGCCACCTCAGAATGTCATTGTGCCACTGCTGATCTCATGCTGCTGTGTCGTGACCTCCACACTTTTGTGTGATTGTGCCACCTCTGTGGCCTAATATGTTTTTGCCCCCTCCAGAATGTATTGTGTCACTGCCTGATCTCATACTGCTGCCGCCGTGACCTCCACACTGTGTGATTGTGCCACTCTGTGGCCTAATACTGTTTTGCCGCCTCCAGAATGTCATTGTGCCAGGGGCGTTGCTAGGGTCCTAAAACATCCGGGGCTCGGGCCCTTTGTGTTTTTCCCGCCTCATTGTGAACTGCGGATTTTTTTTACAGAGAAAAACCTTCGTTCCTGTCACTAATTTTTGCACATCCCACACAGTTTCCCGTCCATTCTCAGCAGTCACTGTACAGTAAAAATCACCAATGACAAATTTACTTTTTCAGAACTTCTCACCTTCATATGACAATACCCCTAAACAGTCACCAAATAATCCACCGATACATGGAGCAATTCTCCCAGCAAGTGATTGTGACTAAAACACCCCTACAAAACCAAGACCCAAAAACTATTACTACTTAAGGCTCAAAATAATCCTGCCAGCCCCTGACCAAACGCGCCCCCCACATGTGACTACCAGCTGTACACAGGTTGATTACATTTCCACCGCCATACAGGGACCAGATAGTGGTAGATACTAGTTGTATGTAGACTCTGCAGACTATAGGATTAACTGCAGTTACATTTAGTAACTCACCGAGAGTCTTTTTTGATCAGCGTCGTTCACTTTCCTTTTCTTTCTCCACCCGGTTCACACCTTCATGCGATTGCTCCCGGCCCAATACTCGTCCCTGGGGGATTTGGACACAATATCTTAGAATCCTCACATTTCCAGCAACTCCTTAATTTTGGGTATAGCAGTCCCCTAAAGTTAGGTATATAGGGGCACTGAAGCAGTATATGGGGCCACAGGCAGGTATATGGGGCCACAGGCAGGTGATGGGGGCCACAGGAAGGAAATATGGGGGCCACAGGCAGTATTGGGGGCACTGAGGCAGTATATAGCAGCACTGAGGCAGGTATATGAGAGCACTGAGGCAGGTATATAGGGCACTGAGGCAGTATATTGGGGCCACAGGCTGGTATAGGGGGGACAGGCAGGTATAGGGGGGCACAGGCATATTATGGGGCCACAGGCAGGTATATGGGGTCATTGAGGCAGTATATGGGGCCACAGGCAGTATGGGGGCATGAGGCGTATATAGGGGCCACAGGCAGTTAATGGGGGCCAAATGCGGTATATAGGGGGCACCGGCAGAATAGGGGGCCCACAGGCAGGTATATAGGGTCATTGAGGCAGTATATGGGGGCACTGAGGCAGTATATGGGGGCCACAAGCAGGTATATAAGGGCACTGAGGCAGTATATGGGGGCAATGAGGCAGTATTTTGGGGGCCACAGGCAGGTATAGGGGGGCACAGGCAGGTATATAGGGGCAACAGGCAGGTATTTTGGGGCACAGGCATCATATGGGGGCCACAGGCAGGGATATGGGGGCCACAGGCAGGGATATGGGGACACAGGCATAAAAAGGGGGACACAGGCAGTATATGGGGGGTCACAGGCAGTATATGGGGGCCACAGGCAGGTATAAAAGGCCACAGGCAACATATGGGGGTCACAAGCAGGCATTATAGGGGTACAGGCAGTATATAGGGGGCCACAGATAGGGATATGGGGGCCACAGGCAGCATATGGGGGCCAAAGGCAGGCATTATAGGGGCACAGGCAGGCATTATAGAGGCCACAGGCAGGCATTATAGGGGCACAGGCAGTATATGGGGCACTGAGGCAGGTAAACGCATATAAAAATAACAAATTTTAATACTCACTTAAACTCCCCCGGCGAGCGCGCTCCGTCTCTTCAGCCCGCTCCTCCGGCAGCTCCTCGGGCGCAGGGCCCCTATGACGCGCTGTGCGCCCGAGGACAGGCAGCGTCGCGAGGGACGTGATGTCATCGCGACGCTGCCGGTGAGGCGCACGGGGCCGCGGGGGTCCTCAGCGCTGTGAGGACCCGGCAGCCTCGCGGTGTGGGACTGCGGTCCGACAATGTCTGCGGGGCAGGGAGCGCTTGCTCTCTCCCCCGCAGAAGCCCTCAGCCTGTGTGTGGTCCAGCGGACGCACATGCAGCTGAAGAGCCAGTCGGTGCTCCAGGCCCAGCGCAGAGGCCTGGAGCCCGGGAGACTCGGGGCACAGGGGGTTTTATTCGGGGCCTGAGTCCCGAATAAAACAGCCTAGCGATGTCCCTGCATTGTGCCACTGCCTGATCTCATGCTGCTGCTGTCGTGACCTCCACACTGTATCATTGTGCCACTCTGTGGTCTAATACTATTTTTCCGCCTCCAGAATGTCATTGTGCCACTGCCTATTTTCATGCTGCTGCTGTCGGGGACCTCCGCTCTCAGTCATTGTGCCACTCTGTGGCTTCCTCGTGTTTTGCCACCCTCCGAATGTCATTTGGTGCACTGTCTGACCTCATGCTGCTGTGGCTACCGCCGTCACCTCCGCACTCTGACACTAATGTTGCCACCTGAGCTCTCAGCTTGTTTTTTTCCAGCTTTCTCTGGGATGACTTTATCAGGCTACATTCCCTTGAGTTTTTTGGTCAGTTTTGCCTCTTAAGTGCCAGGGAATTTTATAGTGAAGCGATTCTAAGAGCGGGGCAGTCATCTGCGTGTCATACTAAAACACAACATTGTATGAAGACCAAACCAAGCTCCCTCTGCATATTTAAGCATGGCACAACGTTCTACAGCACCCTGCAGGCTCTGTGCAGCCTGGAAATAGCTGCTTTTTAACGCGATTCGTGCCGAAGTAATTCGGAACGAAACTAATTTTGTCGGAAAATTCGGCGAAGTGACCGAATCGAATTTTTGAGAAATTCGCCCATCTCTAAATATTATATGAATGCAAAAAAATAATAAGATTCAGTATTATTTACATATGAAATTGTACAGTATAGTAACAGAGAAAAATTTATATGTTGTCAAGACAGATCGTTAGCTGCTAAGCATCACTCTTATCTTGCATGTAAATACATGGTTATGTGCTACAGACTTGATAGGACTTAGAGGGGTTGTCTCACCATGCTGTTTCACTTAGCCAAAAGCAGTTTTAGATCATGTATCCTCTATCTTCCTGGTCAGGCTGTGCATGGTTTTATAGCAGTGTTTAGAATATCAGTTAAGCATTCACAGCTCTTTTAGTAGCACTGACATGAGAGCAGAAGATGTTATTTTTAAGTGCAGATAGCTTCAAAGCTCAAAATAAGCAAACAAAGGAGACTAATTACTTTTTTGAGATAAAAGTCTGTTCTCAAGCTGCTAGAAGTCAAACCTGTGGTGACATCACTCCCTGCAATCAGATAAGACAAAACAGAAAGAGAAGGGGGAGAGCATTTGGGTAATCTAGAGAAACCTGTATGCACTCAGAGCTGATGACATCTTATTTCCTCAACAAAGCCAAAAAAATAAAGCAATATATTTGAAAACAATATTTAATTATCAGTCCCTATATATTTAAAGCTAATTTTTGTTGTGAGAAAACCCCTTTAAACATTTTTTTTATTAAGAAAGATAAAAGCAGAGACTAAAAAGCAAACTTGTGCTGCTGATAAGACACAGCAGAATATAACAACCCCACCACTATTAGAACAGAGAGGAGCCTTGTAACTTAGGAAATTATCTGTAAACAAAAAGGAGATCTACTTTAGCTTTCAAATGAAGAAAAATTGGAATGGAAATGTATTTGGTAATAATGTTTATTTATCTTGGCCTACATGTTTAAAGATAATCAATGATATGAGAACAACTCTTTAACAACTCCTATTTTGCAATGTCTGAGTATCTAACAACCACTGATGTGGAAAAGGCCATTCTATGTGACATACACTACCGTTCAAATGTTTGAGGTCACTTAAAAATGTCCTTATTTTTGAAAGAAAAGCACAGTTTTTTTTCAATGAAGCTAACATTAAATTAATCAGAAATACACTCTATAAATTGTTAATGTGGTAAATGACTATTCTAGCTGCAAACGTCTGGTTTTTAATGCAATATCTATATAGGTGTATAAAGGCCCATTTCCAACAACCATCACTCCAGTGTTTTAATGGTACATTGTGTTTGCTAACTGTGTAAGAAAGCTATTGTATATTTTGAACACCCTTGAAAACCCTTGTGCAGGTATCTTAGCACAGCTGAAAACAGGTTTGCTGGTTTCTCTTCCTGAGCCGCCTGATGCCTCCCACATAGCCAGCTAGTATCGCTCAGCTCTGAACTGATGAGGGACAAAAATCACGAAACAGCGTTGTCGGCTGTTTGAGGCTTTTATGGTAAACATTACATAAGCTGGTTTTGTTTTATTAACTGGTTCTTTCATCAGTTTGTTTGAAGGCTGTGTCCTTTCCCATTCGTATTGTATAATGCTTACTTTATTAGATTATGTTTAATGTTTTCTTGAAAACCTTTAATAAAAATCTATGATTGAAAACAGGTTTGCTAATTAGAGAAGCTATAAAACGGACTTTCCTTTGAGCTAGTTGAGTATCTGGAGCATTACATTTGTTGGTTCGATTAAACTTGCAAAATGGCCAGAGAAAGAGAACTTTCATGTGAAACTCGACAGTCTATTCTTGTTCTGAGAGATGAAGGCTATTGCATACGAGAAATTGCCAAGAAACTGAAGATTTCCTACAACGGTGTGTACTACTCCCTTCAGAGGAGAGCACAAACAGGCTCTAACCAGAGTAGAAAGAGACGTGGGAGGCCACTCTGCACAACTGAGCAACAAGAAAAGTACATTAGAGTCTCTAGTTTGAGAAATCGACGCCTCACAGGTCCTCAACTGGCAGCTTCATTAAATAGTACCTGCAAAACGACAGTGTTAACATCTACAGTTGTCACGGTGGCCGCGGGCGCCGCTGCCCCCGCGGCCGTTCCCCTGCCGGCTGCGGGTCCGGCGCGGGCATCGCGGTCACCCGCGACCATACCCGTTACCACGCCGGCTTTCTTACCAGGCCGCGCTCCGGTGCTCGCCGCTCCTGTCCTTCCCGGCCCGCCCCCTAGCGCGCGCGCGACGGCTGGTCTAGATTTAGAGGGCTAGTGTCCCGGTAATTGGCCTATTGCCGGGCGCTGGTCCTATATAAGGTATATGCCCCCAGCACTCGCTGCCAGATTGTTGGTGTGCGTTCAGTGAGTTTGGAGAGTATTTAGAGTCTGTATTGATTATCCGTGTACCAGTCCGTTCCGCTACTTTTCCTGACCTTGCCTGTTTGCCACCTGCCCTGACCTTCTACCTGTCCCCGACTACGCCTTTGGTTTACGATTTTGTACCACGCAGTACCCCGCCCGCCATCGCAAGCAAGTCACGTCAAGGGTAACGACCTGGTAGCCTCACACCGCAGCAAGTCCATCCCGCTTTGCGGCGGGCTCTGGTGAAAACCGGGGGCTATTTAGACTCCGTTCCCTGGCGTGGCTTAACTATCATTGCTTGTGGTGGTCCAGCGAATCCACCGAACCCTTACAGTACAATCTGGCCATGGATTCCGCCAGGGTACCTCTGCCCGAACTCCGGGACGTTACGACGGCCGTCGCCCAGCAGAGCCAGCGTATTGACCAGCTCGCGGCCATGATGCAGAACCTTGCGGCTCGTCTACCTCCGCCTGCGGCTGCTGCCGCCTCGCCAGCACCGGTCGGGCCTGCAGCCATGGCGCTACCTACTCCTGCACCGGGACCTTCTCTGCATCTGCCGCTCCCCTCTCGCTATGATGGAGACCCTAAGTGCAGAGGCTTCATCAGTCAATGCTCCATCCACATCGAGATATTGCGACATCAATTCCCTACTGAGCCGGCTAAAGTGGCCTTCATAATTAGCCTCTTAACAGGCGAAGCTCTGGCCTGGGCCACCCCGCTATGGGACCGAGGAGATCCGCTGACGGCTAATCTGCAAGCCTTCCTCCAGGGGTTCCGTACTGTCTTCGAGGAACCTGGTCGCACCTCCTCCGCTGCTGCAGCTCTGCTTCGTCTCCGTCAGGGTGACTCTACGGTAGGACAGTACTCGGTGCAGTTCCGCACTCTAGCCTCAGAACTGGACTGGAACAATGAGGCTTTGGTGGCGACCTTCTGGCAAGGCCTCTCGGGACGCGTTAAAGATGAGCTCGCGGGTCGGGATCTGCCATCCTCTCTGGACGAATTGATTCGGTTGGCCACCCGGATCGACATTCGCTTTGCGGAGAGACAACAAGAGCTCCGCCTCCAACGCGAGCCTATTCGTCCACGCTGGCTACCTCGCTTAGCTCCTGTCTTTCAACGCCCTCCACTTCCTCCACCAACGGTTCATGAGGACGAACCCATGCAGGTTGAAAGGGCTCACTTGACCCAGGAGGAACGCTCACAGCGTCGTCTGAGGCAGTTATGTTTCTATTGTGGCGGTTCCGGCCACTTCATTGGGGACTGTCCGGTGCGCCCGGGAAACTCTCGCACCTAGGGCTCGCAGGAGAGGCATCCCTAGGTGTCAGTGCGGCCTCTCCCCGTCTGACCATTCCTGTACTTTGTGGAATTTCGCCGGACAGCACCTTTCAGGCCACCGCCTTCCTGGACTCGGGGTCCGCTGGTAACTTTATCAGCCACGCGCTGGTGTCCCAGTTCCGGCTTCCGGTGACCCCTCTGCAGAAACCCATGTTTGTCTCCTCTGTCAGTGGCGAATGCCTCAAGGATGCCATTCGGTTCTGCACTGCGCCCCTCACCTTGCAGATAGGCGCGCTACACCAGGAAACTGTGAAACTTCTCGTGCTGCCTCGTTCCTCTTCTGAGATCCTTCTGGGCCTTCCCTGGTTACAAGAGCATGCTCCGACCCTAGACTGGAACACAGGCGAGATTCTTCGTTGGGGCCCAGCATGTCACTCACGATGCCTTCTGGCACTCCGCCCTGCTCTACGGTCTGCCTCTGCAAGTCCTTCGCAGTCTCTGCCAGGTCTGCCTACTCCTTACCAGGACTTCGCCGACGTCTTTTCCGAGAGACAAGCCGAAACTCTGCTCCCGCACCGGCCCTTCGATTGCCCTATTGACCTGCAGCCCGGTACTACTCCTCCCCGAGGCAGAATTTACCCTCTTTCAGTTCCTGAGACAAAGGCGATGTCTGAGTATATTTAAGAGAATCTCCGAAAAGGCTTTATACGCAAGTCGTCCTCGCCTGCGTAAGCCGGATTCTTCTTTGTCGAAAAGAAAGATGGAACCCTCCGGCCCTGTATCGATTATCGTGGCCTAAATAAGATAACCATAAAGAATTGATACCCCCTGCCTTTGATCTCAGAGCTATTTGACCGCCTATGTGGCGCAAAAATTTTTTCTAAATTGGATCTTCGCGGTGCTTACAACCTGATTCGTATCCGGGAAGGCGACGAGTGGAAAACAGCCTTTAACAACCGTGATGGCCACTTCGAATATCTCGTCATGCCAATTGGTCTCTGCAACGCTCCGGCTGTCTTCCAAAACTTCGTCAATGAGATCTTCCGCGACCTTCTCTACGTCTGCGTCATAGTCTATTTAGACGACATTCTAATCTTTTCTCCAGACCTAGAGACTCACCGCCACCACGTCCGCCAAGCTGGAAAAGTGCCTGTTCGAGCGCACCTCCCTGCCCTTCCTAGGGTACATCGTGTCGGATCAAGGTCTTCAGATGGACCCCTCCAAGCTCTCAGCGGTCCTGCGTGGCCCCGACTGGTGGGCCTCTGGGCCATCTAGCGCTTTTTAGGTTTTGCCAATTATTACAGGCAATTTATCCCGCAGTTCTCCTCTCTGGTGGCTCCACTGGTAGCCCTCACCAAGAAGGGTGCCAACCCCAAATCATGGTCTCCCGAAGCCCAAGAAGCCTTTAAGCGTCTAAAAGCTGCATTCGCTTCTGCTCCTGTTCTCTCTCGTTCGGACCTACAGCGCCCGTTTGTCTTAGAGGTCGATGCCTCCTCAGTAGGTGCCGAGGCTGTTCTTCTTCAGAAGTCCTCCTCTGGGAGATTGCGGACATGTGGATTCTTCTCCAAAACCTTCACTCCTGCCGAACGTAATTACACTATCGGTGATCGGGAACTACTGGCTATAAAGTTAGCCTTAGAAGAATGGCGTCACTTGCTGGAGGGGGCTCGCCATCCCATAGAGATCTTCACTGACCACAAGAATCTTCTATATCTCCAAGCTGCTCAGCGATTGAATCCTCGTCAAGCCAGGTGGTCCCTCTTCTTCGCCCGTTTTAACTTCCTCCTACACTTCCGACCGGCCGAAAAAAACGTCAGAGCGGACGCTCTCTCTAGATCCTCGGACACGGTGGGCTTGGAGCCACCCCTGCAGCACATTATCCCTCCGGAACGGCTTCTCTCGGCAGCTCCTGTGGATCTTCAACACTTACCTCCGGGAAAGACCTACGTCCGTCCTGCTCTGCGCCCTCGGATTCTTAAATGGGGACATTCCTCTCGTACAGCTGGTCATCCTGGAGTTCACAAATCCTTACAACTGATCTCCCGATAATACTGGTGGCCCACTCTCACTCAGGACGTTAGAGACTTCGTCTTGGCCTGTACCTCTTGTGGCCATTACAAAGTTCCTCGCCTCAGACCCGCGGGTCTGCTTCAGCCTCTCCCAGGGCCAGAGAAACCGTGGTCCCATATTGCTATGGATTTTGTTACTGACCTACCGGCCTCATCCGGAAACACGGTCATCTGGGTGGTGGTTGACAGATTTTCTAAAATGGCGCACTTTGTTCCCCTGCCCGGGTTACCCTCGGCACCCCAGCTGGCCCAGCTCTTCTTCCACCACATCTTTCGGTTACACTGGCTCCCTTTGCATATCATCTCTGATAGGGGAGGCCAGTTTGTGTCTAAATTCTGGCGGGCTCTGTGTGCTCAGTTACGCATTCAGCTGGAATTCTCGTCTGCGTACCACCCTCAAACCAATGGGCAGGTGGAGAGGGTCAACCAAGTCTTAGGCACTTACCTGCGACATTTTGTGTCTGCCCGTCAGAATAACTGGTCTGATCTTCTCCCCTGGGCGGAATTCTCCTATAATTCCCTAGACTCAGAGTCCGCTAGAGCCGCTCCCTTTTTTATTGTGTTTGGGTTACATCCCCGCCCGCCTCGCCCCCTAGCCGTTTCGTGTCACGTTCCTGCCGTGGATGCCCAAGTACGGGACATCAAGTCACTCTGGCAAGTCACTCATCAGGCCCTTCTTTGGGCCTCCACTCGCACTAAAGTTCAGGCCGATAGGTACCGGAGACCTCCGCCCGTATTTAAGCCGGGTGATAGGGTTCGGCTATCGGCCAAGTACATCCGCTTCAAGGGCCCAGCTACAAGTTGGGCCCTAAATATTTGGGCCCTTTTGTGGTACTTCGTCAGCTTAACCCGGTCTCCTACAAGCTCCGCTTGCCTCCCACTCTGCGTGTCCCGAACGCCTTCCATGTCTCGCTCCTCAAGCCTGTGGTGCTGAATCGCTTCTCCCATGGATCTGTCTCGCCTTCTCCTGTGGCCAACTCTGATAACATCTTTGAGGTCAAGGAGGTGCTGGCGCAGAAGACAGTGAGGGGGAAGCGGTTCTTTCTCATTGACTGGAAGGGGTTCGGGCCAGAGGAACCTGAGGGCAACCTGTCACCTGATCTCCTCGCTAGGTTACAAAAACAGAGGGGGAGACCTAAGGGGGGGGGGGGTACTGTCACATTGGCCGCGGGCGCCGGGGCCCCCGCGGCCGGGCCCCTGCCGGCTGCGGGTCTGGCGCCGGCATCGCGGTCACCCGCGACCATCCCCGTTCCCACGCCGGCTTTCTTACCTGGCCGCGCTCCAGTGCACGCTGCTCCTGTCCGTCCCGGCCGTCGTGCACACGCCCGCCCCCTAGCGCGCGCGCGATGGCTGGTCTAGATTTAAAGGGCCAGTGTCCTGGTAATTGGCCTATTGCCGGGCGCTGGTCCTATATAAGGTATACGCCCCCAGCACTCGCTGCTAGATTGTTGGTGTGCTTTCAGTGAGTTTGGAGAGTGTTTATAGTCCGTATTGATTATACGTGTACCAGTCCGTTCCGCTACGTTTCCTGACCTTGCCTGTTTGCCACCTGCCCTGAACGTCTGCCTGTCTCTGACCACGAACCTCTGCCATCTGCCCTGACCTTCTGCCTGTCCCCGACTATGCCTTTGGATTACGATTTTGTACCACGCAGTACCCCGCCCGCCATCGCAAGCAAGTCACATCAAGGGTAACAACCTGGTAGCCTCACGCCGCAGCAAGTCCATCCCGCTTTGCGGCGGGCTCTGGTGAAAACCGGGGGCTACTTAGACTCCGTTCCCTGGCATGGCTTAACTATCATCGCTTGTGGTGGTCCAGCGATCCACCGAACCCTTACAACAGTGAAGAGGCGACTTCGGGATACTGGCCTTCAGGGCAGAGTGCCAAAGAAAAAGCTATATCTGAGACTGAATAATAAAAGGAAAAGATTAATATGAGCTAAAGAACACAGACATTGGAAAGAGGAAGATTGCAAAAAAGTCTTATGAACAGAGGAATCGAAGTTTGAGGTGTTTGGATCACACAGAAGAACATTTGTGAGACGCAGAACAACTGAAAAAGTGCTGGAAGAGTGCCTGACGTCATCTGTCAAGCATGGTGGAGGTAATGTGATGGTCTGGGGTTGCTTTGGTGTTGAAAAAGTGGGAGATTTGTACAAGGTAAAAAGGATTATGAATAAGAAAGGCTATCACTCCATTTTGCAACGCCATGCCATACCCTGTGGACAGCGCTTGATTGGAGCCAATTTTATCCTGCAACAGGACAATGACTCAAAGCACACCTCCAAATTATGCAAGAACTATTTAGGGAAGAAGCAGGCAGCTGGTATTCTATCTGTAATGGAGTGGCCAGCGCAGTCACCAGATCTCAACCCCATTCATCTGTTGTGGGAGCAGCTTGCCATATGGTACGCAAAAAGTGCCCATCAAGCCAATCCAACCTGTGGGAGGGGCTTCTGGAAGCATGGGGTGAAATTTCTCCAGATTGCCTCAGCAAATTAACAGCTAGAATGCCAAAGGTCTGCAATGCTGTAATTGCTACAAAGGGAGAATTCTTTGACGAAAGTAAAGTTTGAAGTAGAAAATTATTATTTCAAATAAAAATCATTATTTCTAACCATGTCAATGTCTGGACTTTATTTCTATTCATTTTGCAACTCATTTAATAAATAAAAGTATGAGTTTTCAGGGAAAACACAAAATTATCTGGGTGACCCCAAACTTTTGAACGGTAGTGTATAATGTATATTCACAATAACTAACGCTGTAACTAGGTAAAATGTTATATTAGATAAAGTATCTGAATTACTACTATGACATATAATCTCAGGTAAAATCTGTTGAAAGTTTTCAGCCATGACCAAACTAAAAAAAACTGTAGAAAGAGATGAAAGAGATGGAATACCATCGTCTTTCACCAGAACCACATTTTTTTGCCTCAAGGAGTCCATGTCTTTAAGCTCTTGACCAGTCCTGATTTCTCCAGTGTATTTGTCAATGGTGAATAAGGTTGGACCAGGGACTTGAAGTAAGTGATAGGAGAGCCAGGCGTTGTATCCAGAATCAGCATCCAATGCAATCACTTTTGTGACCAAATAACCTTTCTCAGCAGAGTGAGGAATAAACTCAAATAATGCTGATCCCTCAGTGTCTGCTGATGGGTAGAGGATCTTAGGAGCATTATCATTCTTATCAATGATACATATCCTCACTGTGACATTACTGCTTAGAGGAGGAGATCCACTGTCTTTGGCCATCACCTGGAACTAAAATTCCCACAACTATTCATAGTCAAATGATCTCTAGGTATAGAGAACCCCAGTCATTGAGTTTATGGAAACATACGATGACACTGAGATATCTTATATGTTTAAATTTATTATGATCATTGTCATTTTCATTAAGATCTGAGGCATGAATGCAAGCTATTGAACTCCCTGCTGGGGTGTTCTCCAAAATGTAGGAAATATCCACATGTGAAATAGTTATTGTAATTGTTTTCTTAGTTATCATTGGTGGATGCCTTTGTCTTCAGTTTCAAGTGCTAAGTTATATAAAGATTTTCTTTCTCTATCTAGATCCATTGCACTCACTACTTTGAAGCAGTTATTAGATGATGACAATAACCTAAAATCAAATTTTTTCAATAATTTACAAGTGACTTCACTATTTTCTCCAGAATCCAAATCCTTAACATGAATTTAGGCCACATTAGATCCAAGAGGTGCATCCTCTGGCATTGGTGTAGATAATGAAGAAAGTAATATTTCAAGAGCATTATTATCATATCAAAAACTTGTATTAACACAGTACATTAGGCCACTACCCCACCACCAGAAAGTTCTTATGTACTTATTTTCTTGTAATCTATTTCTCCAGTGGTTTTAATGATTCTGGTAAGTTAAAACATTGAGTTCATGTTCAAGAATATGACTGAATGAATAGGTGATTTCTGCATTGCAGCTTTCATCTTTATAAGTAGCATTTAAATGAAGGACTAAAGAACAGATTGGAGAATTCTCACTTAAATTAAGTTCATAAAACTTTTGTTGAAAAAAGGATAATTATCATTAACATCCTGTACCTCAATCTTAATTAAAGCAGTCCCAGTTCTTGCAGGATTTCCTCCATCAGAAACCATTAAAACTAATTCATATTTCTGTTGTTTCTCGTGATCTAGAGGTTACTCTAAAATCAGTTTGGGATATCCAACTCCTTCAAAGTCAGATTTGTTGGTTAAAAAAAATGTTGATTGTGACTAAGAACATAATTCTGTAAAGAATTAGGGCCACATGTATGAAAAGTGTCTTGGTCTAAGACTTTCTTTGTTGCCCATAGCAACCAATCAGAGTTTCCCTTACATCTAGTGCTCTGAAAGAATGAAACGGGCGCACCAAGACAGTTCTCATACATGTTCCCCTTAGATCCTAAATCTGGATTTCTTGCATTTCAAGCAAAAAATGTGCTGCTAGAAAGGCAGATTCACTTATTCCCATCTCAAATACATCTTTAGAAAATTGTGGTGAATTGTCAGTTATATCTTATATTTAAATTTTAACCCCTTACCGCCGGAGCCAGTTTTGGCCTCTCTAACAGAGCCCTGTTTTTAAAATCTGACATGTGTCACTTTATGTGAGAATAACTTTTTGACACTTTTACCTATCCAGGTTGTTCAGAGAATGTTTTCTCGTGACACATAGTGCTTTAAGTTAGTAAGAAATTTTGGTCCATACAATCCCTGTTTATTTGTGAAAATATCAAAATATCTGGAAAATGTGGAAAAATTTTGCCCTTTTTAACATTCAAAAATTTCTGTGTGTAAGACAGATAGTTATTACACTCAAAATAGTTTATAACTAGCATCTACCATATCTATACTGTAGGTTGGCATCATTTTTTAAATGTCTTTTTTTCTGACATTAGGGGGCTTAGAAATCTAGTAGTAATGTTCCCACATTTCAAGAAAACTTGCAAAATACAGTAGTTTTTATTAGGGACCAGTCCAGTTCTAACATGACTTTTAGAGGCATGTATGTTAGATACTCCCATAAATGACCACATATAAGAAACTATACCCCTTAAAGTAAAAAAGCATCTAGGAAGTTTATTGTCGTTTTAGTTATTTTACATAACTTAAAGCAAAGTGGAGGTGAAATTTCAAAATTTCACTTTTCGTGCAGATTTTCTATTTTTATCCATTATTTACTGAAACTCGGTAGATGTGACCAGGTAAATGAAACTCAACATCAATTCCCCAGATTCTGCCGTTTTCAGAGATATCCCATCTGTGGCCCTAGTGCGCTATTTGGCTCAACCACAAGCCTCAGAATAGGAGGAGCACTTACCGGACTCTAGGGTCTCATTTTCATTACAATTTTATTTAGGCGCCATTTCAGGTTGGCGGACATCCTGAAGTGCTAAAACTTAATAAAATCCCTTAAAAAGACCCCCTATTTGAAACTAAACCCCTTAAGGAATATATCCAGGGGTGTAGTGAGTATATCGACTCCACAGGTGTTTCACAAATGTTTTTAGTAATAGGCTCTAAAAATAAAAAATCCAACAGTCTGCAATTTTAGCTGAAAATGTTTCATTTTTACAAGGAATCCTTTAAAAAAAAGCATCCCAAATTGTGTTACACAATTTCTTCCAAGTTCGACAATACCCTACTTGTGGGTGTAAACTGCTGCTTGGGTGCATGGCAAGGCATACAAGGGAGGGAGCGCTATTTGGCTTTTGGAACGCAGATACAGTGAGGCCATGTCGGATTTGCAAAGCTCCCAAAGTAGCAGAACAGGTGAAACCTTCTAGAAGTTACCTTATTTTGGATTCAACACCCCTCATGGATCTCATCTAGGGGTTATTGGGGCCTTTTGGGCAAAACAGGGGGTTCCATAGGTATTTTAACATTGGGCCATGAAAATGGGTGGGAAAAATGCAGTTCCGCCATTGTTTTTCAGGCTTCATTTTTACAACATTCGCTGTGCGGGATAAATGACAGGCTAACGTTACTATGTGGTTCGGTACAATTACAAGATATAAATTTTTTAACATTTTTTTTTTTATTTTTTTTACTACTTTTAATTATAGAAATGGTTTATAAAAAAAAGCATTTTTATGTCGCACAGTTTACCATAACTTTTTTATTTTTCTGTATATTAGTGATTATGGGGGTTTTTTTGCGGGGTTGAGTTGACAATTTTTTTTGTGCCATTATGGGGGGATTATGTTTTTTACATTTTTTATTAAGGTTTTGGAGGTTTTTTAAAACAAAATCAGAAACCTGGTAGTGTTTTTTTTTTTTTATTTTTTCAGCGTCATATGGGGTATATTGAAAGGCCTACTTTTATCAGAGGTCGATCGTTTACAGGATACCCTTTTGTATTTTTTTTATGTTTCACTGTTTTTAGACAATAAAATAATTTTATTCAAAAAGGAAAACGTGTTTCTGCATCGCCATAATCTGAGAGCCATAAGTTTTTAATTTCTCTGTGTACGGACGTTAGCAGCTTGTTTTTTGTGGAAATGTTTTGACTTTTCATTGGTATCATTTTGGGGGGAAAAGGGCCTTTTTATCTTTTTTTAAATTCCCATTTTTTTGGAAGGAGGGAAAGAAAAAACTGCAATCCTAGTAATGTTTTTTATTTTTATTATTAACAGCACTCACCGTGCAGTGTACACGACAAGTTAGTTTTACTCCTTGGGTCGAGAAGATTATGTTAATTCCCAATTTATATAGTTTTTTATGTGGAAGCACTTTTTTTAAGTGTTTTTATTGTGTAAAACAATATTTATGCATCGTTGTCTTCTGATATCCATAACTTTTTTATTTTTCCGTATACATAAGGTTTTTTTTTATTGTTTTTTTGCGGGAAGTACTGATGTTTTAATTGGCTATTTTGTGTTTATATGGAGTTTTGATTTTTTTTATTCCATTTTATGGTCTGCGGGATGAACAAAAATAGCAATTCTGTGATTTTTTTTTATTTTACGGCGTTCACTGTGTGGGTTAAATAAAATAACAAATTTATAGGGTAGTTCATTACACACATGGTGATACCAAACATGTGTACTTTATTTATTTTTTATGTTTTTTGGGGCTATTGCTGTTTGTAAAAGGCAAAAAGTGCGGTGTATGTGTTTTTATTTTAATTTTCGTGTTTGTTTTTACTTTTTTTTTACTTTTTCACTTTTTTTTTTTTACTTTTTTCCCCCTAGGAATTTGTATCAGCATTGCGCTGTTATGGTCTCCATTGGCTGGCGCAAACACCATGCCCACAATTTTTGGCATTGTGGGGGCATGGGGGACGCCACCAGGGAAAAGCCTGATTTAGCAAAGATCCGGGGCTGCCGGGTGATTATCCCTTGGCCCTGCCCCGATCTTGTGAGCTCCTGAGCTCGCAAGTCCTTGATGTTCCCATATGTAATTTGCGGGAACCCCTACCCAACCCCGATTTTGGGTATGAAAATGTCATAAGGGGTTAAAGGGATACAATTTTTGGCAGAGCGCCCCAGGCAGTCCCCAGGGGGTTCTGCCCAATAGGTGGCGTACAGGCAGGAGACCTGCTTTACAGACGTGCCACCGAAAACTGGGTTTTAGGTGGGGGAAGACAACCATTTAGCGTCAGTAACCCTAGGTTACTGACACATGTAGTTATTATGGCTGCTATGCGGCTAGTGTTGGGTTGCCTTTCCCAGGACGATCATAGCGTTGGGTGGGAGGCCGTCCCCATTTTCCAGGCCAAGTTTTGGGCCAGTCCCTGGATGGCTATAAGAGGCCTCCTACTACAGGTAATCAGGGGGCGTGGTTTGCTACCTGGCAGTGGAGCAGTAGTGGAGCTAGAGAGAGCTCTGGCCCCCGGAGGCTTGAGTGAAGCCATAACAGATACAGTAAAGGATACTGTATTTTGTGGTTACTGGACAGTAGTATGGTTACAGAACCATCAGTTAGTGAGGGACTCACTTTTGTTTAGTCAGCGGTATCCGGACGGCCTAGGATTTATTTTGTACGTGGTTTTAAAGCCCTGTTTACCTATGCCTCAATAAAGCTGGTGAGGCCAAGGTTGAGAGAAGAAGTCTGTGTCGGGTTGTCTGTGCCATTTAGCTACTTATCTTATTTCATTACACTCTTCCGCTTGACCCAAGACGGCGTTCCCGTGAGCAAGTACCCCCCAGGACGGTCCAAAATGGCGTGCGGACAAGAGTGAGTTGTCACAACATTTATACGGTTTTCAGACAGAACCTCAAGATGCAGAAAGCAGCTTTGCTCTGATTTACATAAGTCTTCTCTATCTTTTCTAGATGTAGTATACAAATATCCATTTTTAGATTTTATATTAAACTATAGCAGTGTCGGTCTGGGGGGTCTGGGGCCACAGGGAGTTGATCTTGGGGGGCCCACCCTTACTGTCCCTGAAATGATTACGGCCTCACGGAAGACATAAACGCGCCCCTTTTAAACCAACCATAATATCAGTGTTGGCAAAACAGAACTGTATGTGTAGTACAATATGCTAGAGGGAGTCACATATCTGTATCTCACACTATTTCGTAGTCTTATAACAATTCATTAGAACACGAGGTCTAAGTAAGCTCCATCCATTTTCCCCTCCAGTCCAAACATACAAAATCCCCCTCAACCCCCATATTATATCCCCTCCACACACATACAATATCCACATCCTAAGCACACATTTTAACAATATCCCACTCCACGTTTCGCCTTGGTCACGCACTCACCACCTTCTAAAATAAATCACCAGCAAGAAAAGTAAAAGTGTAATATACCTATCACAGAGGTCAATCAGGGATCACATGTACGCTGGGCATTATACCTACAACACCACCAAATGAGCTCCAACCACCAGCTCAGGTATAACTACAACCTCCCACCATATAGAGGACCCACATAGAGGTTCAGATACACCAAAACCAGGTATTAACCTACAACACCACAATATAGAGTACACAATTGTGGTCATGACACCGCTCCAGTATAACCTACAACACCACCATTATAGAGACCACATTGTGGTCAGGACACCAGCTCAGGTAAAACTAAACAATGCCATATAAGAGACCAACATAGAGGTCAGAACCAAGCTCAGGTATAACCTACAACACCGCATATAGAGACCAATAGAGGTCAGGTAACACAAGCTCAGGGTTATAACCTATCAACATGCCATACAGAGACCCACATAGAGGTTAAGACTACCAGCTCAGTATAACATTCAACACCCAGAAAAACATATCGAGACTACATAGAGGGTCAGACACCATGCTCAGGTATACCCTGCAACACCACCATATAGGAGACCACATAGAAGGGTCAGACATCAGCCTTCAGGTACTAAACTTCAAAAACACCACCATTATAGAGACCACATAGAGGGTCACTTATATTTACTATTTTGCCATAGGCAAAACGTTAAACATCTATCAGGTTCTTATCTATTAAACACTAAAACGTAACTTTTATTATAATCTAACGCTTTCCTTCTTTAACACACTATTTAAATAACCTGATCTCTATCCTTCATCATTTAACCCTTTTTGCTCTGAACAGGGGAATAAATCCTTTCTATCATCAAGTCTGGTGGGGAATATTAACAGGAGAGCCTTTATATTATAGCAAAGTTAACTAGCGTCAGTAAGGGATTCCCAAGCCAGACTAACTTGGGCAGTCGTCCATAATCTACATAGACACAGAAACAAAATAAAGCCCCCTTGTGGGACACCGTCTGCACAGGTGACACTTGTAGACAGGAGGTGAATAGCTCCACAATTAAAACGTTCATGGCCTGATCGCCGACATGTTTCGCCCTTTCAGAAATTAAATAAAACTTATACACCCCCCCCTAACAACCAAAATTTGGGTCAGTGGGCGAAGTAGCCAGTATAGAGAAATATATTATATACAACAACAAATTGTGTATAGAGGATTACGGATTAGGCCTGAGACCAAATACACCATTTAGAAAGATCCCATTTTTATCCAAGGCTGGGAAAAAATGCTAACTGAATGCTTCTGAAATGATGGAAATATCTGTCAGAATGATGAGAGAATTTAATTCAATAAATTAATAAACAAATAAATCAGGAGATAGGGGAGGATTAATAACTTTCGGGACCATCCAGATTTTCCCTGAATTAGAAACAAAAAATTACAAGCGAAACATAGAATATTGAGAGAAGAAATTAAGGAAAGGAAACCATAACAAATATCTGGGGATTCGAAAAGACTTTAATAACAATCAGGTTTTATTTTGGAAAAAAATTGTAGATGTTTCCTATCAATCCTAATCTGTATTCCGATCTGTCAGATCCGAGGACTTCTGCTGTGGAAGAATCTTCCCAACAGGTTCTATTAATTAGTATACAACAGGGGAAGAAAAGTGGCGGGAAGGAAGGGGTCAGAGATAGAACAGAGGTTGGACAAATAGAAAAACGCTCATAAACAAATCTTTAATCAGGCAAGTTGCAAAGATCGAATCTCGGAGAATGTCAATCGGGGGAGAGGGATCAGTGGGATCAACTACTTTGGTCCTCTTCTGTATCCTGTTGTGTGTGTGGCCCATGGGGGGGGAGCACAAGGGCAATGATTTTAAATGGCAATAAAATACAGCTCGCACCAGTAGGCAGGAAATGGACAGGTTTATGAAACACAGCGGCCAAACTCAATCTCGACGCAAATACATCAACTTTTTTTAGAACCACCAAGGCTTTTCGTGAGGGATCGAGTGAAGGGGAATCATCAAGATATAACAAAGGATGGGAGGCACTACAAGTGATTAAACTATATCCTTCAATTGATTAACGGAAAATCAAAAAACAGGTGTTGTCATACGGTCTTACGTATCACTTCCATGCCCAAATTTAATGGAATTTGTATGGTTAAAAGATATTTATGTTTGTGCTAGAATGTTGGCTTTGCTTAAATATATAAAAAATGAAAAGTAAGATGAACAAACCTTTAGGAAACGCTAGAGGATGAAAACAGTTGGGTGGAATCTTGAACAATTTGAGGTTTGTAAGGTGAAGGAGGACACCATATTTCTAGATATACCTTTGAAAATTTGAAGCCAAACAAATCTAGGAATTACCACCCGATTATCACAACTATAATTTATTGGATATCGTTTGTGGAAGTATGTACGCCATGACAATATAAAGAAACTAGCACTCAGACGACAAACCATCTTCTTTAAATTTTAACAATGGGAGGAAGAAGTAGGCCTATTGGGAACTACAAATCTACACAGGGAGATAGTAATCAAAACCAGTCTGACATGGGTGGTATATATTGTCATTTAAATTAAAATGTGACTATAGAGCGAGGGTTGAGAGAATACATTGGTGATTCAGAAACATATGAGAGGCTTCCACCAAAAGACACAACAATGAGTAATCTGAAGGAATTGAAAAGGATTTTCGGATTTGGGAATTGGAATGTTAAACATTAATACTGAGAGAGGAGAAGAAATTTTATGCTAAATGTGAATCCTTCTATTGCTACTTTTATTGCTTTAACAAAAGTGCATAAAGCAGGTTGTGCCAAATACCTGGAAGACGACTTCAGTCTCAGGTAGAAGCAATTAACACAGGACCCAGCAAGTATGTTGTGATCGCGTATTTTTTATGAATTGCCCTTTGTCATGGGCCCTTCCCTTCATATCTTAAAGTTACGTTCAGGGTCACTTGTGATGAGAATTCCGATAATAGTGGTGAAGTGAAGTACACTTCTTGCAAGGTTTAGACGTAGAAGCCCTTACAGTTATCATCAGACATGACATCTGCTGTATAAGCAATCAAGGATTTTTTGAACACAAGAGGTACAACAATCTCGGAAACAAAATGATTTTGTTTTACTAGCATATTGGGATTTTGTTTTTGACATCATAAAATTTTTTTGTTTGATGGCACCTTTATCACCAGATATAAATGGGCGCCGCCATGGGAACTGTTGTGCACCAAGGTTTTGCTAATCTATTTTTGGTTGTGGGAGGATGCTATTGTTTTTTTCTGAAAAACAACTTTGAAATACTTCACCAGATCTCGGTAGGGTAGGCAAATAGAAAGGCCCCAGTCTGTAGCGTAGGTGTGGTTTATCCCCCATTGTTAGGTAAGCTGTTAGGTAGTTATGGTCCCTTTATATAGGCTGCCCAAGCAGTTAGGGGGACCCACTTATAGTAGTATACATGCAGTAGGGCTTCCCATGAAGTAGTATTTACAGGCAGGTTAAGGCCTCTCCTTTAGGTAGTTTGCAGGCAGGTTAGGGGTCTCTTTTAGTAGGTGTGCAGGGAAGTTCATGCCCCCCCCCCTTTAGCTACTGTGTAGGTAGTCAGGGGGCCACCTTTAGTACTTTAGGATAGGCCAGGGCACCCTTTGTAGTCAGGGCCACCCCTGTGGTAGTCTAGGCGTCCCATTAGGTAGTCAGGGCCCCCCCTATTGGTCGTCAGGGCCCCCCTTGTAGTCCGGGCCCCCTGTAGGTAGCCAGGGGCCCCCTGTAGGCAGCCAGGCCCCCCCCCTTGTAGCCCGGGCCCCTTTTGCAGCCAGGGGCCCCCTTTGTAGCCAGGGACCCCCTTTGTAGCCAGGGCCCCCCTTTGTAGCCAGGGGCCCCCTGAAGGTAGCCAGGGCCCCCTGTAGGCAGCACAGGCCCCCCCCATTGTAGCCTAGGGCTACCACCTTGTAGCAAGGGCCCCCCTTGTAGCCTGGGGACCCACCTGTAGTCAGAGCCCCCCCATTGTAGCCAGGGATCCCCTGTAGTAGGGCCCACCTTGTAAGCCTGGACCGCCCTTTTGTAGCCAGGACACCCCCTGTAGCCAGGGAAACCATTGTTAGCCAGGGACCCCCCTGTAGCCAGGGACCCCCTGCAGTCAGAGTCCCCCCTTGTAGCCAGGGCCCCCCCTGTAGGCAGGGACCCCCTGTAGTCAGGGGCCCCCTTGTAGTCAGGGCCCCCCCTTGTAGCCAGGGACCCCGCTGTAGTCAGGACCCCCTTGTAGCCAAGTCAAGGGACCCCCTGTAGTCAGGCCCCCCCCTTGTGTAGCTCAGGGAACCCCCTTGTAGCCAGGGGGACCCATGTGTAAGGGGGACCACCTGTAGTTCAGGGACCCCCTTGTAGCCAGGGCCCCCTTGTAGCAGGGCCCCCCCTTGTACGCCAGGGCCCCTGTAGTTCAGGGACGCCCCAACCACTTGTAGCAAGGACATCCCTTGTAGCAAGGGACCCCTGTAGTCTGAGAAGCCCACCCTGGTAGGTCTGGGGCCCCTCCTTGTTAGCCAGGGCCCCACATTTAGCCAGGACCCCCCTTGTAGTCAGGGCGACCCCCTTGTAGCCAGGGGTACCCCCTGTAGACAGGCACCACCTGTAGTCAGGGAACCCCTTTCTTAGCCAGGGCCCCCCTTGTAGGCCAGGCCACCCCCCCTTGTAGCCAGGGGACCCTGTAGTCAGGGCCCCACCATGTAGCCAGGGACCCCTTGTATCAGAGGCACCCCTTGTAGAGCCAGGGCCCCCCCTTGTTAGTCAGGGACCCTTTGTAGAAAAGGGACCCTTAGGTAGCCAGGGGACCCCAGTAAGCCAGGGAACCCTTGTGAGCCAGTGGACCCATGGAGTCAGAGTGCCCCTTGTAGACAGGACCCTCCTGTAGTCCAGGGCCCCCCTGTAGTCAGAGCCCCCCCCCTTGTAGCCGGGCCCCCATTGTAGGCCGGGACCCCCTTGTTGTCAGGGACCCCCTGTAGTCAGGACCCCCTTGTAGCCAGGGCCCCCCCCTTGTCAGCAGGGACCCCTTGTAGCCAGGGCCCCCTTGTAAAGCCAGGGACCACCCTTGAGTCAGGGACCCCCTTTGTAGCCAAGGACCCCATTTGTAGCAAAGTACCCCCTGTAGTCAGAAGCCCCCCCCTTAGTAGCCTGGGACCCCTGTAGTCCAGTTGCCCCCCTTGTAGCCAGGACTCCCCTGTAGTCAGAGCCCCTCCTTGATGCCCAGGACCACCTGTCAGCCAGGGACCCCCCTTTAGTCAAGAGCCCCAATTGTAGTCCGGGGACCCCCTGTAGTTCAGAGCCCCCTTGTAGCCAGGGACCCCCTGTAGTCCGAGGCCCCCTTGTAGCCAGGGGGACCCTGTAGCCAGGGGACCCCTGTCGTCTGAGCCCCCCCTTTGTAATGCCCAGGACCCTCTGTAGCCAGGGGGACCCACCTGTAGTCAGTGCCCCCCCTTGTAGACAGGGACCCCCTGTAGGCAGGGCCCCCACTTGTAGACCAAGGACACACTGTAGTAGAGCCCCCCCTTGTAGCAGGGACGCCCTGTAGCCAGGACCCACCTGTAGTCAGCGGCCCCCCCTTGTAGCCAGGACCCTGTAGTCAGAGGCCCCCTTGTAGCCAGGGACTCCCTGTTTTTATTTTTAAGTCAGAGCCACCCGCCTTGTAGCCCGGGGACCCCCTGTAGTCAAGACGCCCCCCCTTGTTGCCAGGAACCCCACTGTGCAGGGCCCCCTGTAGTCACGATGCCCCACTTGTAGCCAGGGGACCCCCTGTAGTTCAAGAGCCCCCACCTTATAGCCCAGGGGACCCCTGTAGTCTGGCCCCCCTTGTAGTCCAGGGGACCCCACTTGTAGTCAGGACCATCCCCTTCTGTAGAGGGACCCACACCATGTAGTTAAAAAACAAAACAATAAAAACAAACAACCAGACCACTTACCTGGCTCCGGCTCAACCCGTCCCGCTCCTGGCAGGTCCCGGCGCTCGAGCTCCCCGCCGACTCCGTTACTGCCGCCATGCATAGCAGCGCGGTGAGGTGATTCACCGCGCCGCCTACCGTCAGCAGTAGGGGCCTCGAGGGCTGGCAGGCTGACGGGCCTAATCGCCTTCAAGCTGCCCAGGCAGATCAGCGGACACGCGCAGCCTGGGGAGTCGGGGACATCGTCCCCAACTCCGGGGACGGGTCTCTGGGCGCTCGGCACGCGTCCCAGGTGCTCAGGGATCCGCAATGACGAGGGAGGGCCCCGGGGAGCGCCGGGAATAGACTCGGGGCCCCCAAGCGGCTCGGGGGGGCCCACGGGGGATTCCCCGGTCCCCGGCAGGCCCAGTCGAGGCCTGAAACTTATAGTTATGTTGCTTATGAGCTGTAATTCTTGGATTTCTGACTCTAAAATTCAGATTTAGTTCCAAATCCTTTGCAACATTTCCTACAACAGAATTTGTCTTCATCTCCTCTAGAATTGTATACTGGAGCAAAGTTGAAGTAGATTTATTACTACCTATAATGCATATGGGACAAATAGGGTATTAAAAAAAAATTAAACAATTTCTTGCTAAACAAATTAAATTTTACGTTTATTAACCCCCTTCTAGATTGATTCATATTTAGATAATTAATTTAATTTACCCTATGACATGCATATATTATCAACTTTAGGCGTTTTTTCCCAAATCCAGTCTTAAGACCCCCCAACGGGGTCATGTTTTTAAGGGATCTCCCACAAATCATGAAAATAATGATATCACCTGTGCAAAAATGCACTGCAATAATGATTTACCTGTGCAAAAATGAGAAAATCCTGAAAAAATGCCCTGTTGGGGGTCCTGAGGACGGGTTTGAGAAACATCTCTAAGGATAGAAAAAAACTTACACAAACCAATTTTAATATTTAAGGGGAAACGTCTAGGTCAGTAAAGGGGCTTGTTTTTTTCCATAAAACATCACAATGTTTGTCTATGGTCTGTGTCAGTATTGCTTCGGGCCCCATTTATTAACCCCTTTAAGACCCCCCACCGATTTTAGACGTGGGGGGGGCAAAAGTTCGTCGGTGGGGCAATCGTTCGCTGAAAACCCGACGTCTTTTGGGCGCCCGCGCAGAATCAAAGTTTGTGGCGCCCGACCAGCGCAATAAAAGGATTCCGCCGTTGGGGTGATCGGGAAAACCCCCAGTGACCTAAACAGCCCGGGGAACGGCTGACAGTTCAGCCTGAGGACCTGAATTAGAATTATTCTAACAAGTTTTTAAAGTGTGAAATGTGAAGGTTTTAAAAAAAAAATGTAAAAAATTGAAAAAAAATTTTCTGCAATTATTTATAAGTAAACTTAAACTATCCCCCTTTAAAAGTCAACCGTCCGAAAAAAAAAGAGGCCTCATCATTAAAAAAAAAAAAAGTTACAACGTTAAAAACACAAGGAGGCAAAAACTAAAAAAATTTTTGGGTCATTAACTATTTTTTCGGCGTTGGGCTTGGGGGGGGTTTAAAGGGTTTTTTAAACCTGTTTTTAAAAGAGGCCAAAAAGGCCCTTTAGAATCAACGCGTTTTCAGGGGCTGTGGGGGGGGTCATAATAGTGGTCCCCACTCATTTTTAGAATCAACATGCTGTTAGGTGTGAGTGGGGGTCTTAATAGTGAGTCCCACTCAGCTTTGGGGAATACACATGCTGTTCAGGTGTGAGTGGGGGTCTAAAAATAGGAGTGGCCAACTTTAAAATCACCTACTTTTCAGGTGGGGGGTGGGGCTATGGCATTGAGTGACTCATCAGCATTGCTGTTCCTACCTATTGCTGTTATACTGACATGAGTGCAAGAGTTTATAAAGTTTATTACACAGGCTGCAGGACACTAAAGAGTATCTACTTAGCTAAATGAGAGGCTTTTTGAAGTTATTTAAGATAAGACTTCGGAGGTGACTCACCATGTTCGAAGTGAATGACTGATGACAAATAGAGCAATGAGAGAAACGAAAGTGCAGGGAGAGGTGGTCATAACCAGAGAAACTTGTGTGCTATAAGAGGAGATAAAATCTTTTTTAGTTTGACCCAAAAAAAAATTTCAAACATGTATTTACAAAAAGTCTTCAATTTTCAATTTCTAATCTGTTTCTAATCATTGTAGTGAGAAATCACCTTTAAAGCCTAACCCATAGACCGACATTGTACTCTGTATTGGGAAAAAAAACATTTAAAAGGGTTATCCAACTCCCCCCCCCAAAAAATTACAAAAAGCCTCTAAAAATTTGCCCCCAATTCGGGGTTTCCCAATTATGTTGGCTAGAATTAGACATCTGGGAGACATCCAGGGCACATCTGGGGCATATCTGGGTAAGGCCAGGGTTACTGTTAGCGCTATGCCTAGGGTTATGGCAACCATAATTTTGCCCTAATTTTTAGGGTATGGTTGGAGAGGGTTGGGGTGGTTTAAACCCCAAAAATCTAATAAGGATCTCCCAAAGTTCATTGTGTTCCTGTGAAAGTTGGATGCATTTGAATGCAGTAGGTGCTTTCCAGAGGCCAGAAATCACATGCCAAATTTTTCCCCTTTAGACTTTGTTGGGAATAAGGTTCAGAACGTCCCAAACCTGAATAGTGTGGAGACATCAGCTGAACTGATCTCAAATTAAGTAGAGAATTTTTGGAAAGCTTTTTTCGCAAAATTTTCCCTTTTCGATCTTTGAAATTAAAATTATCAAAGGGGGAGTGCCCCGTGGTATAAAAAGTGCCCCTTGTCTTGATAAATGTCATGATTCTGCCTGTCAGACCCCCAGCTTTCTTCCAAATCGCTTTGACGGAAACCTTGACAGATTCCGAAACTTGTCGCCTATTTTTTTTTTTATTATTATTATTATTTTCCCACCGAGGCTGAAAAGTGGCATTTTTATGTCTCCCCTCCGGGAGCCCCTCGGTTTTGGGCATTAGCTATTCCCCGAAGACCGGGTTGGGATGGGTTAAAAGTTTTTTCTGGCTTTGGGCCAGGTTTTTGATATCCAAACCGTGGGGCATTGGCGGAAATGCATTTGTTATCTATTCACGGGGCCCGCCGTCTTGGGTCCAGAAAAATGTAGGTCACCATCCAACCCCGAGCCTTGAGTGACTTTATGGTTTGGCGGTCTTTTGACGAAGAAAAGGGGAGGACGGGGAAAAGCAGAGGAGTTTGACTGTTAGTCAAGTCCCGGCTTTTTCCTGTAAAACCTCCTCTATTTCTTAAAAGATCCTTCCTCTCCATCACCCTCTCTTAGTTTTTTGGGGAAGAACCCGTGGGGCTGGGCTTACAAATTTCGGCCACGGGGGAGAATCGGTTGGGGAAACCCTGTGCCTTTTTTTGTGGGAAGCCTGGCCCTTTTCTGAGAGCTTTCTGACTAACTAATCACCGCAGGGAAAAAGCCAAACCCTGGTGATTTCCGGAGGATAACTCAGGGTACGGTACCTCCTCACTCTGGGTAATTTTTTTTTTTCCTTAATTTTGGTCCTTTTTTAAGGTTTTTGTTTTGTCGAACCCAAAAAATTTTTACTCAGGGGTACTGTTTTTCATTAGATGGGTTTGGTCAAGCCTTGATTTGGAACTATTTTCCACTGTGTTCTCCTTATTATTTCAGTGCAGATTCTACCCCTAACCCAGGAAAAAAAAATTTCGTTACTTTCGGAAAAACACTTTGAAGTTTGGATGTTTGCTACTGAAAACTTTAATTTTTTTTTTCAGGAATCTCATGTAGATATTATTCTTTTTGGGTTGCCCTGGCTTGCCCCATAAAACCAGTGCTTGATTGGGGACCACTGATTTAGAAATGGGGGATTTCAAGTGGTTCTCTTTGAAAATTGTTCCAAAATTCCCCGGTGGTTTGTAAATAATATACG
Organism: Phyllomedusa bahiana; assembly: GCA_025379985.1. Lineage (NCBI taxonomy): Eukaryota > Metazoa > Chordata > Amphibia > Anura > Hylidae > Phyllomedusa > Phyllomedusa bahiana. The sequence goes on along the minus strand of JAODAL010033073.1, from coordinate 18,523 downwards.
TATTCCCGAATTTATTTTTCCCATTTCAAAAAACGTCTTTGATGAAGTTGTCACAGATAATCTTCCTCCACACAAGCCTTATGATTGTGCCATAGACCTATTTTTCCCGGGGGGAAAAAAACTCCTAAAGGTCGCTCTTTACTTGTTGCCCCGAACGAGGTCTATGACGTATATTAGGAAAGCTTTTGGGGAAAAGTCACTTGGCCTCAATTTACCGGGGGGGTGCTGGTTTTTTCCCTTTTTTCCCAGAAAAAAGTGGAGGTTTGTATTGACTCAGAAAACTTAATAAAAAAACTGTAAAAATTAGATTCATCCCCCCTGATTCCCAATTTATTTAATCAGATTTTTTGGGTGCTCGTGGTTTCTCCCAAAATTTTATCTCTGTGGTTCTTTTCAACCCGATAGATTAAAAGGGAGACAAATGGAAAATGGCTTTTAATATGCCTGAGGGGCAATTAATGCCCCAGCCGTCTTCCAACGCTTTATTAATGATATTTTCAGAGATCTTGTTGGCCGTTTTCTCGTTTAGTACCTGTATGACATGCTCATTTTCTCCCCAGATTGGGACTCACATCGGGAGCATGTGAGGGAGGTCCTCTCCAGGTTAGGCCAGAACCATTTATGCGCCAAATTGTCCAAGTGTCAATTTGGAGTCCAGGAGGTGGGTTTTCTGGGATACATACTTCCTCCCGATTCGATAGGTATGTATCTGCAAAAAGTTTCTGCCATCGTAGAGTGGGTAAGACCTAATACATTAAAAGAGATCCAATGTTTTTTTAGGTTTTTCAAACTATTATCATAAATTCATTAAGAAATTTTCTTTGATTGCTAAATCCCTAACTGATCTCACAAAAAAGGGGCTGACCCCACTTCCTGGACACCCAAGACAAACACGCCTTTTCTACCTTGAAAAAATGTTTTACTTCTGCTCCTGTCCTGGTCCACCCTAACCCTGAACAGCCCTTTGTCGTGGAGGTTGATGCCTCTGAGAAGGAGGTAGGCGTTGTCCTGTCTCAGGGGGCTAAACCTTTTACCAACCTCCGTCCCATCTCCTTCTTTTCCAAAAAGTTCTCCACTGCCAAAACTGATATTGGTAACAGGGAATTACTGGCCATCAAATGGGACTTTTAAGAGTGGAGACACTTTCAGGAGTGCGTAAGACATAAGTTGACAGTGCTAACGAATCATAAAAATTTGCGGTACCTTGATAATGTCTAAAAGGTTGAACCCTCGTCAGGCACAATGGGCATTATTTTTCACTAGGTTTAATTTTGTGGTAACCTATTGTCCGGGGCAAGAGAAATGTTAAGGCTGAAGCCTTATTCAGAAGCTTTGGTATCTGCGATGTCCCAGATGAGGAACCTGAAAATATCCTTTCTCCGGGAGTAGTTGTTGTCACCTTGACTTCAGATCTAGTATCCTCAATTGCCATCTCACAAAGTTCTGCTCCTTCCGAATTACCCCCTGGTAAGCTTTTTGTTCCTTGTCATCTTCGTTTGAAGGTACTGAAGAGGTTCATTCCTCAGTTTTGTCTGGGCATCCTGGCATCGCCAGCACTAGTTACCTGTTATCTCGTACGTATTGGTGGCCATCTTGGCAGTATGAAGTTAAGGAGGGGCTGTTACACTCCCTTCTTATGCCCAACAGGCCCTGGCCTCACATTTCTTTGGATTTTATTACCGACCTTCCCCCTTCGAAGGTTAGATCGGTAATCTGGGTAGTGGTAGATGGCTTTTCTAAAATGTGCCACCTTGTCGCTTTAAAAAAATGACCTACTGCCAAGACCCTTGCAGGATTATTTATCCGTCATATACTTAGACTCCATGGCATTCCTTCTAATATTGTATCTGACAGAGGGGTACAGTTTGTGTCAAAGTTCTGGAGAGCGTTTTGCAGCAGGTTAGGCATCTCGTTGTCCTTTTCCTCCGCCTTTCATCCTGAAACCACTAGACAAACCTGAAAGACTAAATTAGTCATTGGAGCAGTATCTTAGATGTTATGTTTCTGAATGCCAGCAAAGGTGGAGTGAGTACTTGCCTATGTCCGAATTCACTCTAAACAATCATGAAAATTCCTCAACTTGTCTGTCCCCCTTTTACTGTAACTAGGGTTTCCACCCCAGGTATTCCACCGCTACAGGTAATGAATCTAAATTTTTCTCAATAAAATCCGCTGTAAATCGACTGTGCACAGTCTGGGCTAGGAGTCATGAGACTCTAAAAAAACGGCGAACTTAAACAAATCAAATATGCTAATAAAAAAACGCCGAACCGGACCTGAGTATACTATCAGTGAAAAGGTGTGGATCTCGACAAAAAATCTCCGACTTCAAGTTCCATCAGCAAAATTCGCTCCACGCTTTATTGGCCCTTAGTCATCATGGTAATTAAAAACCCGGTATAGTTTAGGTTGCGACTTCCTAATTCATTTTGTATTCACCCAGCATTTCATAAGTCACTGTTGAAAAAGTATATTACCGCCATCGTCGCCGTTCTCCACTGGTTGTACAGGGGGAGTTAGAATACAAAATTGAACGAATAATTGATTCTCGCAAAGTCCAGAACTCTCTCCAGTATTTGGTGCATTGAAAGGGGTATGGTCCTGAGGAGTGAGTGTGGGTGGCAGCACGCTCCCAGACTGGTAAAAGAGTTCCACGAAGCCTACCCTTCCAAGCCTTGAGGATCTGATGAGTGTCCAGTGGCCCCGCATGGGGGGAGTACTGTCATGATTCTTCCTGTCAGACCCCCAGCGACAAAAAACGTGATTTCGGCCATAACGCCTTTATTTGTGTTCAGCAATGTGAACTCAGTCATTCCCTGATCTGTATTTAATTGATTCCTGGCCAACGCCTGTGGTCAAGTATCCTCCAGCACTCTGTTAGTTAACCTGTTTCCTTTTGATTGACAGTCTTGTTTTCCTATCCGGTCTTCTGTTGCTTCCACCCATCCAGGGCCGTCTCTTCCATTGGGCTAGGTAGGCGCTTGCCCGGGGGCCCCATGTGCTCAAGGGGCCCTCCCGGACCGCCGCCTACCCTGACCGGTGGAGCGACAGCCAGACTCTGCCCGGTGGTCAGCCGGGATTCGGGCTGCAGCGCCGGCTCGGAGCGTCGCAGGGGGGAGGGCTGGGGTTTCCCCCCGGCGGGCCCCGAGTACCGGCGCCGGTCTGTGGCACTGGTCCCCCCCTCGCCACATGGCTGGGTTACAGACCCAGCCAAGCAGCCATCACGACCGCCGCCTGCACTGCGCAGTGCAGGGAGCGGCCGAGGCAGAACAGCTCCCAGGGGACCACGGGGCAGGCGCGCGATGTAATGACGTCATCGCGTGCCTGGGCTCCGCAGCCCGCACTCTGCTGCCAGCGGCCGCTCTGGATGAGGAGAAGAGGAGGGAAAGACATCAGGTGAGTATTGTTTTTATTTATTTATTTTTTTAACTACTAGCCCTGCCTACCTATAAGTGGCCCTGCCTAGCTATATACTGGCCCTGCCTAGCTATATACTGCCCCTGCCTGCCTATATACTGGCCCTGCCTTGCTATATACTGCCCATGCCTACCTATAAGTGGCCCTGCCTGCCCATATGCTGCCCCTGCCTACCTATAAGTGGCCCTGCCTGCCTATATACTGCCCCTGCCTACCTATAAGTGGCCCTGCCTGCCTATATACTGCCCCTGCCTGCCTATATACTGCCCCTGCCTACCTATAAGTGGCCCTGCCTGGCTATATACTGCCCCTGCCTGCCTATATACTGCCCCTGCCTACCTATAAGTGGCCCTGCCTGACTATATACTGCCCCTGCTTACCTATAAGTGTCCCTGCCTGCCTATATACTAGCCCTGCCTGCCTATATACTACCCCTGCCTACCTATAAGTGGCCCTGCCTGCCTATATACTGGCCCTGTCTGCCTATATACTGACCCTGCCTGCCCATAAAATGGTTCTGCCTGCCCATATACTGGCCCTGCCTGCCCATATACCAGCCCTGCCTACCTATATACTGCCCCTACCTGCCTATATACTGGCCCTGTCTATATACTGGCCCTGCCTACCTACATACTGGCCCTGCCTGCCCATATACTGGTCCTGCCTGCCTATATACTGGTCCTGTCTGCCCTAATTACTGGCCCTGTCTGCCCTAATTACTGGCCCTATCTACCCTAATTACTGGCCCTATCTACCCTAATTACTGGCCCTGCCTGGCTATATACTGGCCCTGCCTGCCCTAATTACTGGCCCTGCCTGGCTAAATACTGGCCCTGCCTGGCTATATACTGGTCCTGCCTGGCTAATTACTGGCCCTGCCTGGCTAATTACTGGCCCTATCTATGATGGGATAAAACAGGAGGGCCCTACAATCTATGGGGGAGATATTACAGGGGGCCTACGATCTACAGGGGGGGCTATAAACCTACCTACAGGGGACAGCATATCTACCTACAGTGGGCCTGTAAATCTACCTACTTAATGGTGGGCAGCATTACTACCTACTTACTAAATGTGGGGCGCCCATAACTGAGGTAGGAATCGGTAGTGAAGTGCTGATAAAGTGAGGATTCTAAGATGTTTGTGCGTTACATTCTGCAGGGACGAGCTGCGGCCGGGAGAAGTCGTCATCGTGGTCTGGACGGAAGGAGAGGAAAAGGGAAAAAGAACGATTCAGAGAACGACTGATCAGATAGGACGTCTCCGGTGAGTCCCTGATGTCAGGGGTTATTTTGCTTCTATATTCGATCAGTGCTATAGTCTCTGTCATGTAATGGTGACCTGAGCTGGTAATGTTTATATTTGTTTTTTTGAGTAGTTTTTTTTTTTGGGGGGTGGAGGATGGGGGGCCCAGTACACCTCTCTGCCCAGGGGCCCATAGTGCTGTTAAGACGACCCTGCACCCATCACCATTGTCTTCTGGTCAGCTATATAAGGGCTATTGTACCTACACCCTTTGCCTGCTAAACTGGTATTCTGTTTTGTCTGTAGCTAGCATTATTCTTCTTAATCCTGTAACCTGACTTTGGCTTTGTTTCTGACTTTTCTTCTGCCTCCTGATTTTGTACTGCTTCTCCTGACAGTTACTGACCTGGCTTGTCTGACCCTCCGTGTTTGTGTTCAGTGCTTGTTTCATCTGCGTCCTGTGTTTCCACTTATTCAGTGTATCACCGTCTTTGGTTGGGGCCGACCTGTTAAGGAGTCAGACACCCCCAAAAGAGAGGGACAATGGTTGGGAACAGCGCCAGGGCCGCACTATGTCTGTGTCTATTTGTGCGTTTGTGCGCCTCTGACCGGTTCCTCACAATAACATTTTATTTTGTAGTGCTGATAATGTTTACATTGATCTTTAGTTATCCCAGCACAGGTGGCATAAACTGAATAACCTAAAGGCAAAAATGTCAGGTTATACTGCCATCCCAATGACATTACGCTATTGAATAATGATAACACTCTGGACAAAAGCGTTCAGAACCAAAGTGTTCAGAACCAAAACAATATAAGAGGTAAATGAAAAGTGATGATATTTTGGAAAATTTTCGCTGTACTTACAAAACAATAACTATACAAAATACAAATATTAATGATATATAGTCACTATTACTATCATGCAGTTTGAAAGTTAGCTTTCAATAAAACTCAACATGTTAGACATATTGAGTGTTCAAATGGCATACAAATAGGAAAAACAATAAAAGTCTGTAGTACTCCATATGTCAAGGATCAGAAGAGATCTTTGGAGATGTCAACAGCTGTTCCTCCACCAATCTCATATTCTTTTAAAATCATAAGGACAGGCAACAATGTAAACATCCCATAAAACCCTTTAAAGCATTATTTCTTAGTAAATAGGTGGATAAGTACTGAAACAACTGTATGAAAAGTTTGTACATAAATTTATACATTTTCAGGAGAAATAAAAACATTGCAAGTGAAGATAGATTTTCTAAATTATCAATTGTCACTTAGCAGTATTTTTAAATAGCCAACTTAAGGACAGTTAAATATTTTCTAATCAGCATATAAAACTATTAAAAACACATAATCACAGATATATAAACATCTTTTCAAGATGATTCTAAATAGAATCGACCGTACCTGTTGATTGTTTTCTGAAGGTACATCCTCGGTGTCTATGAGATTGTCGGTGGGAACATTCTGCACTGGTTTCAGATAAGCAATTTCATTCTGCTTTGAGTCCAGAGTCACACACACATCATACGAGAATGGGAAAGGTAAACTTGTATCACTGATCTCAGAAGGACATCCCAGTGTGAACTGAGGATACACATTTCTGCCGTACGCTCCAAGAGATGTTGATATGTTGGGTTTTCGGCATTTATAAAAGGCTATGATCATCACAGTCACAATAAATAACCCAGAGATAAAGCCTATGGCTATTATAAGATAAAATGATACATGGTTTGTCTCTAAATTTCTAGGTTTCTTCTTTATTTCTGGCACAACTTCCTGAAAGTTTTCTGCCACCACTAAATTAATAGTGACGGAAGATGAGAGAGACGGGGCTCCATTATCCTTCACCAGAACCACAACCTTTTGCCTTAAAGACTCTAAGTCTGGAAGATCTCTTGAAATCCTGATTTCTCCAGTGTATTGACCAATGGTGAATAAAGATGGATCAGGAACTTGTAGTAAGTGATAGGAGAGCCAGGCGTTGTGTCCAGAGTCAGCGTCCACTGCAATCACTTTGGTGACCAGATAACCTTTCTCAGCAGAGTGAGGAATAAACTCAAATAATGCTGATCCCTCAGTGTCTGCTGATGGGTAGAGGATCTTAGGAGCATTATCATTCTTATCAATGATACATATCCTCACTGTGACATTACTGCTTAGAGGAGGAGATCCACTGTCTTTAGCCATCACCTGGAACTGAAACTCCCGCAACTGTTCATAGTCAAATGATCTCTGAGCGTAGAGAACCCCAGTCATAGAGTTTATGGAAATATATGATGTAACTGGAATGTTCTCAATGTTAGTATTTATAATAGAGTAGATTATCTGAGCATTATCCTCATCATCTGGGTCAAATGCATGCACTGTGTGCAATGATGTCCCAGCTTGGCTGTGCTCTGGAATGTAGGATATATAACTCAATTTATCAAAGACAGGAACATTGTCATTTATGTCTAAAACAGTGATATAGATTGTCTTCTTTGTGACCAGTGGAGGAGAGCCTTCATCTTCTGCTACAATTGTGATGTTATAAGCTGAGGTTGTTTCTCTGTCAAGTAGACCTGCAGTTACAAGCTTGTAATAATTATTAGATGATGGAATTAATTTTAGGGCCAGTATATCGGTTATCTGACAGTTCACTTCTCCATTTTTTCCAGAATCCAGATCCCTTACATTAATTAAAGCCACCAGGGTCCCCACTATAGAATCCTCTGGAATTGGTGTATTCAGTGATGCAATCGTTATCTCAGGAGCATTGTCATTAACATCCACAATGTCAATCAAAACATTACATTGACCAACCAGGCCTCCGCCATCTTTAGCTTCCACTGTCATCTCATAACTTCTAGTTGTCTCATAGTCCAGTTCTCCAATTGTTGTAATGACTCCGGTTTGAGAGTCCATAGTAAAGACCTGACGAGCATTTTTATAAATGAGATCAAATGAATAGATGACTTTTGCATAGGATCCTTCATCTTTGTCAGTTGCGTTGAGTTGAAGAACAAAAGAACCACTTGGAATATTTTCATATAAACTGCTTCTATATGATTTTTGTAAAAATACAGGATAATTGTCATTAACATCATGTACCTCAATCTTAATTACAGCAGTTCCAGTTTTTGCAGGCTTTCCTCCGTCAAAGGCAGTTAAAATTAATTCATATTTTTGCTGTTTTTCACGATCTAGAGACTGCTTTAAAATCAGTTCTGGATACTCAGTTCCTTCAGAGTCCAATTTTTCAGCCAGGGAAAAATGTAAAGTTGGACTCAGATTATAACTCTGTAAGGAATTGGTAAGTAAGTCTGGATCAAGTGCATTTCCCAGGATAAAGCGAGCTCCAGGTGAAGCAGACTCGCTTATTCCGATCTCAAAAATCTCCTTGGAAAAACTTGGTGAATTATCATTTATATCCTGGATTTCAACCCTGACAGGATAAACATTTACAGGATTGTCAGCCAGAATCTCAAGGTCCATAAAGCAGCTACGCTCTGATCCACACAGCTCTTCCCTATCTATCCTGTCGCTCACATACAAGTTGCCATTTTCTAAACTGACATTAAAGTAATTCCTGTTGGTATTAGAAACAATCCTTAATTTTCTTAATTCAAGCTCATTGCTATTCAATCCCAAATCCTGTATTATATTCCCCACTACAGCATTGACTCTCATCTCCTCTAAAATTGGATAGTAAAGCTGATTACTCTTAACCTCAGCATACAAGATAAACAAGAAAAAGAATACTTGCCAAGCCATGTCCTTCATATCATAAAATATCTCTTTCTCTTATCATTCAAAGAAAGCTGAAGTCTATTATTCGATGTCCACAGACAGTAAAGAAATTCCTTGCTTTTTGACTAAGATCTGTAATTCTATCGGAAGCAGCAGCAGCTCCCTCATGTGTACAACCTGCTTGCATGCCTTGTGATACAACAACACCACCTTGAGGCAATTTTAAGGAATTGCAACATTGTTCATTTCATAAACTTCAAATATTTAACTAGACTTTTAAACATTTATTTTGAAGGATTTTACAAGTATATTAAATTTGTAATTTAATATTGTGTGTCTTAAAATAATTTAAAAACTTTAACAAACAATTTTGCCTAATGCTTAAAACAGGAAAAATTTCTGCATCAGTGTAAAGTATTCATATTTAATTATACAACACTATAGTCACTATAGGTTAGAAGTGTAGTGGGTGGCTGCAATTTAATTAAATGTATTATTTTAATTAGTCTAGTGTTTCTTTTTTGTAATTTTCTAATGTCTTCATAATTCAAGCTACAATGTTAAAGTAGTTTATTGATTTAAACTTTAGTTTTATTTTTATCCACAAATATTGATATGTGGAATTAGTTCATCAATTGAATTGAAAAAATATTTTTCTTTTTAACTTTTCAGCTCTAACAGAGCAACTCCCGACTATTAAAAAATGACTTGCTTTATTGTTATAGAATCATTTCAAAATTCAACATCCAAAATATTTAGCTAGGGTAAGACATGTGAGAACCCGCTGACGCATTTCACAGCTGTGATCAAGGAACGCGTAGTTCTGAAACGCATAAGCAGGTTGTCACATATCTTACCCTAACTAAATGTTTTGGATGATGAATTTTTAAATGATTGTATAACAATAAAGCAAGTCAATTTTGAATATTGTAGTCGAGAGTTGCTCCGTTAGAGCTGAAAAGCTCAAAAGAAAACTATTTTTTCAAGTCATTTACCTGCAGAACCAGCAGTCACAAAGGAGCTGCCCACAACGAAATTACACTGCTTCACCTGAAGGAGGTCTGAGAGGGCTCTGACTTTGTTCACCAAAAGGAGTAGTAAGCATCTCACATTTATTCACAACCTTGTTAACATATATTTATTCTCATCTATTAAATATATGGCCACAATCTCTACCTTATATTATATAATTTTTGACGCTACAATTCAAATAATTTATGTTCAGAATAGTGCTATAAAGATAAAGAGAAATGATGTACATATATATACACCTCCAGCAGCACTGAGCTTCCGTGGTTAGCACCGTTGCCTTGTAGCAGTGGGGTTCATTGCCACCAAGAATGACATCTGCATGGAGTTTGTATGTCCTCCCAATGTTTTCGTGAGTTTTCCCCTGGCACTCTGGTTTTTCTCCCACACTCCAAAAAACATAACAATAGTTTCATCTGGAATTTAAACTGTGAGCCCTAATGGGGACGGCTGCAAATGTGGATAATAAAAATCTATGTACAGCACTGTGGAATATAACTATAGAAATGAATAAAATAAATAGTCACAGATCTCTTACAGTGATAGTCACAGATATCCAGCATCACAGACAATCATAATGCCAAATGTTGTGTGAGGAAAAGTAGACAAGTAATGTTTTTTAACCCCTTAACAACACTGGACATAAACTTATGTCCCAGTGTCAGTAAGGGGCTTTGTAGCCAGATTACGGCGTGATCCCACTACACAGCCGGCTGGTGCCAGCTGCTAATTGCAGCTAATAACCGCCAGTTACAGCATGGGATGGAGCCGTTTAACCCCTTAGATGCCGCAGCAAACATGTCCGCGGCATCTGAATGAATGAGGAATGGTACTGCATAGATATGTATGACTTGCTTTTTAATAAACAGTTGTTGTAGTGCTTGATACACTCTCTCTAAGTCCTGTGTCAGTACTCTCTTTATCCGGATAAAGTAAATAACTTTTCAATTTGGAATACCACAGTATTATTTTAAAGGCAGTTGGCCTTATCAAATTGGCGTCACCTGGGTGAGCGTGGCTACTACATCGATAAATGAGATACCTGTGCCCCGACTTACTGTGTAAGGCTATTGAGAAGGATAGATGAGGCAAAAAGGCAGCGCTGCAGGTAAGAAGTTTATCTTATTTAACCCTTGTCCTTCCTAAGTTTCCTCTGCATGTGTCAGAGCATGAGTGTCATATAGGTCCTTGCCTGTAAGTGCCACGCCATATTATTTAGTACGAAAGGACTGTAATACTATGGGACAGCATGTCACTCATTGATATTTTTGTTGCAATATTTGGATGTGTGGTTTTCTGTATTTTTGTACACGCAAGGAACAGAGAAGAGAGGATCTGGACCCCTCTTGCACCACCTAAGTATATATACTCCGAGATGGATACCCTAGGAATTCCGTTTGGAGGGGAAAAGTTTCCAAACCACGCACCCTACTAGAGGGAGGAAGCCCGTTTGGAGGGCAACAGTAGAGGAAATTAAAGTTATAACAAGAAGCACAAGAAAATGGGTAACCAACTAACCAAAAATGAGGATTTTTAGAAGGCAAAGAAAGTAGTGTCAGACAGAGCAAGAGCACAGTGGACAAAAGGCATTGAGAAGGTGATACAGAAAATAGGGGGATGGGAGGGAAGTTCAGAGGAAATTTGGAGATTGGTTGAAAAATCATGAGTTAGATGAACATGTGGAAAAATGGTGTGAAATAGCAGTAATGTTAATAATCCCAGTGTACCACTGCCTCATCTTTCAGACCAGAAACCAGCTATCTTGGTGGCAGAGTCCAGACTGGACAGATGGCTCTGCCCAGGTGTGGCCAGCAAAATCCAGATTGGAGAAATTCCCATTTCAATTGTGGTGTACCAAGACCTAGAGGTGTATATCCCATATAAAACTCAGCCTGTGCCCCGTCCTGTTGCGTTTCAGCTTAGCAGCTTCACTGAGACAATTCCAAGTGGAGCAGACACCATGACCCCCATGCTCAAGTCTCTAGCTTATCAAGAGAATATGACAGTAGAGCTGTGTCTAATGGGCATCCCTGGACACCATAAGAAGCAATACGTTTAATAACAACTCTTCCAGACCCACTCCTGAAATCTGTGCCTTTTGCTCGCCAATTGACTACCATCTAACAGACTTATTCAGCAACGTGGCTAGATTGTAGAGTCCTGGTAATGAGAAAGGCAGGTTAAAATGTTGGCAGCATGATCACAGATAAGGTTCAGAAGTTAGCACAAGAGACACTGAACCGAGTGCTCAGAACTCAGGAGAAGAAAACACATGCTTCAGGCAAACGGTATAATACAATTCTCATTAAATGGGCGAAAGAAAAAGCACAAGAGGGGTATTTGGGGTTAGAAAGCATGAATCCGGGAAAGACAGAAGGCATATAATGTTTTGAACAAAGGCTGACAGCAGCCTGCCAGGACCTGGGTTATGATGAAGGAAGTCCCGTGGCACAAAAACTTCTCATGCAAGAATTTGTAACTGGGCTTAGCCCTCACATACAGGAAAAGTTGAAAATATGTGCACCTACATGGCGTACTGAGAGGATGGAAACCCTTGTCATAACAGATAGGGGGGATGAGTTGGATATCCCCCCAAATCACAGGGCAAGGCAGTGGTAATCATCATCCAGCCCTGTAGGGACTCCTCCCTGGAAGTTCACATACTTCAATTGTGACCACTTCAAAAGAGAATGCAGAGCCCCTAAAAAGCAGGGAAATTGACAGCATAGGGACCAAGAACCTCAGGTTTCTTTGTCCCATCCTCCCACCAGGCAGCCCAACCAAGTCCGGTCCACCGTGTTATTTTCAATGCTCTACAGCATCAAGCCCATCAGTAAAAAAATTTATTGACACAGGGGCAGTCAGATCAATCATACGTAAAGAATGGGTACCTAATGAAATGCTCTCTGATGATTATTTTACTGCTGAAGGGTTGGATGCCAGGGATACGCATTGTAACTTAACTGTTCCCCTTACCTGCCACATTGATGATCATACCATTATCACCCATTTTGTGGCTAGTGAAACATGTCCAACCTCCATCTTGGGAGCTGTTGTTTTGGCTGCACTGAATGCTAACATTGAATACTGCCCCAATGGGACTGTCTCTTTAAAACTTGCTGCAGATAATGATGATGTTGCATACTAGCTGCTCTTGAATATGTACACAGCCCGGCCATTCTTCCTTTGACCCCAAGTCAAGAACTCATGTTGCAGCAGGTAGCCTCCTGTTTGTGGGCCACATTCAAGACAGACATTGGGCTCCTCTCAGTACCCCCTGCTGAAGTCCATTTAAAACCCGACTGTAATCCCCCATTTTTGAGACAGTACCCACTGACTGTAGAACAAAATGACATCATTGCACAGCAGATCTCTGCTCTTCTGGAAGCAGGGGCATTGGGTAAGATAAACTCCTCAGCAAATGCCTCTGTTTCCAGTAAAGAAGAAGTCCATACCTAGTCAGCTTGGTCAGTTCATGATTTACGAGCCATCAATGCTGTCACTATAGCATTAACCCCTGTAGTTCCAAACCCCCACACATTGTTGTCTCAGATAGCGCCAGATGCTACATGTTTTTCAGTAATTGACATGACTAATGCCTTTTTCAGTGTACCACTGCACCCAGAGTCCATTCCCCTTTTTGCTTTTGCCTTCCAAGCACAGCAGTACGCATGGGCCCGGTTACCCCAAAGGGTCCAAAACAGTTCTACCCAGTACGCTAAAGCCTTGCAGTCTGTATTGAGTGGCTGGTCTTCTCTGTCACAAACTTCCCTACTCCATTACATTGATGATCTGCTGTTAGCAGCCCCCATTGAATCTACTTGCCAACAGGTGACTATTTCCCTTTTAACTTTTCTTCCAGAGGAAGGTTGCAAGGTGGCACGAGAAAAACTCAAATTCTGTCAACATAAGGTCATATTCCTAGGACATTGCATTGGGCTCAGCACTTGTCATCTCACACCTGAGCGTGTTCAGGCGATTCAGTCCTTTCAGATTCCAAAAGGGGTGAAACAGCTTTTTAGGTCTTGTCTCATTTTGCCGGCTTTGGATAAGGAATGCATACGCCCAAATGCAGGTTTTATATGATTTTTTTATCCTCTGCTCTTTTTCCCCTCACCATTGAGGCAGTAGATAGTTTTTATTCTCTCAAACTGATGATCATGGCATCTCCTGCATTGGGGCCTTTCTAATTACACACTCATCCTCAGACGCTAATGCAGTCCTGACTCAGGCATACGGCTCCCACCAGAGGCCGGTGGCCTATTACTCAGCCAGACTTGACCCTGTGGCCAGAGGTTCCCCTTCTTGTGTACGAGCAGAGGCCGCATTAACACTAATACTTAACTTTCTGGATTACCCTGTTACCATCTACACTCCTCATGACACTCAAGGAATCCTTTCTCTAGTACAACCCAAACATCTATCCATGAGCCCTCCCCCCATCACGGCTGCAATGTGCCCTCCTCATGCCACCAAATGTCATTCTCCTATGTTTTAGATTATCTTATGGCCGCGGAAGGCGAAATGTGCTAGGTGATAGGCTCCACCTGTTGCCATTATTTAGATGACAAAGGATTTCTGAGCATAAACACTGGGGTGGAAAAGATAGAAACCCTTAGGAGACAATATGATGAGGAAAAACTTTTCCTTGCTTAAAGGGGTTTTGCCATGATCTCATTTCATACCTCCTGCATCCAGCTCCTCAGCTCTGTGTGCTCAGAAGGGGGCGTGTGTGATTTGTTTGAATTGCATATCATGTGACCCAGCAGGATGATATCACCATGACTTTCCTCTCTCTTGTCAAAGAAAGGTCTGTTTATGTAAAGCATTGTGAGTAGCTGAGAGGTAAAGTTTATGACTCCAGGCACAAGGGTCCTAGGTTCAAATCCCTGCAGGAACCATACCTGTGGGTTTTTTTCTCTTTATCAATGCACATACTTCATTGATGTTTCTTTTTTAATTTATTTGCACTGTTTGACTAATTACTAATGAGTACAGAGGACAGGAGTAGAATGAAAGCACCTGGGATTTTAACACTCAGTAGCTGCCTGAGAGGAGAAGTGATGTCTGAGCATGTCTGACCAGGACTGAAGAGCTCTCAGCCCTGGTCGTATTCCCTGCAGATGAGCTGTAAACAATGGATCACTTAAGAAACAGCTAAATCAAAAACGGTCCAGAATTTTTAATAATGATGAATGGTGAAAATGTTTATTACTCAACTTGCAAGCTTCTCATGTCAATTTTATTCGTGGCAAAACCCCTTTAATCCAGTGAATTTGTTTAAGGGGTTAAGTGGTTGGTTTATGGGAAAAGGTGTGTTGTAAGTTTGTATGATATTGCTTTTAGTATATATGATGATTAAAGCTTTTTTCTTTTGTTTTTTCAAAGGCATGCAAAAGATCAAAAAAAGTTGGTGACATGAACCTGCTTTGAAACCGCGATGAGCAAAAGGGGAGCAGAGTCAAGAGTCAGAGTCAAGATAGTTGTGTTTACAGGGCTCGCTATAGCGTAGGTCAGGGATCGTCAACCAGTTGTCAGCAGTCACTAGGACTGTTGGACAAGTTAGGTAGGAAAAGAAAACACCTGTCTGGATTTAGAATAGGCTCGCCTGTATCACAAAAGGAGGGAATTGATAAGGATTATATGGCAGAGAATGTCAGCTCTTATGTATGTATCAATGGTTCAGACATTTTATGTTTTGTAACTTACTAAGGTCTTCAAGAAGCCCAAAAAGAATGATATGTTTTGGTTTTTTTTACAAAAAACTTTTAATGCCTAGCTTGCTTACGGTCAAAGCCTCCTTAGTCTGAAACTCAAGGTCAGTTACAAAGAAATGCATTCGGAAGGCCCAGAATATTCTTGGTTTCACTGTCAAGGGTAAGATATGACTGTTGAGAAGCCAACTGCAAAGACAGGGGCTATTTGGAAATTTTCAGATGTGATATGCCTAAATATGTATGCCTTTCTTTTTAAGAAACAGTTGTAGTGATTGATACACTTTCTCTGATTCCTGTGTCAGTACTCTCTTTATCCAGATAAATTATTTTTCTATTTGGAATATCATGGTATTATTTTAAAGGCAGTTGGTCTTATCACTAATAATAGTGCAGTACAGGATAACATGACAAATGAAAATACATGTATACAGCAGCCTCACAAAAGTAATCCAAATGAATACTATATATGGCAAGGATTTTCAGTTGTTTTTTCAGATAGTTATCGGATTTGAAAACCGTCTGAAAACCGACTGTCAACCATCCCCAAAGACATCAATAAAAAAATCTGAGCTGTAGTCTTCACAGCTCGGATTTTCTGACGGTCGGATTTCAATTCTGAAAACAGACAAAAAACTTGGACCGTGTACATTCTTTTGCCCAGTTTTAGGGCGGAAAATGTACTGGTCGATAGTTAGGGAGATGTTGTAAACTGGCCGCGCAGAGTCTTTCAGCAGCTGCACAATCACTGTGCAGCTGCTCCTACAGGGAGAAGGCAGGACGGATTGTTACCATCCTTTCTCCCTTTCATGTACAGCACTCAGAGAGGGCTGTACATACACAGCAGTGTCATAAGGGGCGTGGTGCACTGCTTTCATCAACCCCCTGTGATGATGGGTCTCAGCTCCCACACGTCCCAAGAGATACTGGTAGCTGTGTGCTGGGTGTAATAGGCATGATGAAGTCATGCCGCTTAGACTGTTCACCAGCTCCCAGATCTAGCCATGGTGCAGGGAACCTGGAAAGGTGAGTATGTTTTTTTTATTTTATTATCATTAGCTACAGGGGGCATCTTTATGGCTGCAGGGGGCATCTTTATGGCTACAGGGGGGTATTACATGGCTACAGTGGGCTGCTATCTGGCTACAAGGGGCTACTATATGGCAACAGGGGCCTACTACATGGCTACAGGGGGCTGATACATGGCTGCAGGGGGCAGGTAACTGGCTACAGGGGGCTACTAACTGGGTACAGGGGGCATATAACAACCTGGCTACATGGGGAAAATAACTACCTGGCTACAAGGGGGCTACTCCATGCTACTAGGGGTCAAATAACTACCTACTGGGGCCGATATAACTACATAATAGGGAGCTATATTTCGCTTATTGGGGAGCCAATATAACTACCAATTCACTTAATAGGGGACCTATAAGTTTACCTACCCAATGGGGCGCTACACACCTACCTAGTTTGGGGGTGTACCTACTGCACTTTTACTGTTTGGGACACAAGGGGGGTCATTATTACCATATGAGGCGCTATAGATGGGGAGTTTGTACAGTGATACAAATTGGTAGAAAAGTGCTGATAAATTGAGGAGTGTAAGATATTTGTTTTGTACATTCTGCAGTGAAGAGTCATGGCCGGGAGAAAATGTCATGGTGGTTGGGCACAGATGGAGAAGAAGAAGAGAAAGAGAACAAGTCCTCAGAGACGTTTCCTGTAAGTGCCTGGCAGTAACTTTGCTGTAATCGCTTATATGTTTGCAGAGCCTGTATACAACTGGTATCCACTACT
Source organism: Phyllomedusa bahiana (assembly GCA_025379985.1). Lineage (NCBI taxonomy): Eukaryota > Metazoa > Chordata > Amphibia > Anura > Hylidae > Phyllomedusa > Phyllomedusa bahiana. The sequence continues at coordinate 1,580 of JAODAL010033073.1, read as the reverse complement.
GTATGGTCACTGTATGCCGGTAATATAGGTTGTAGTATAATGGTTTGTATTCAGTAATGGTCACTTTGTATTATTCAGTCACTATGTGGTGGTGATATGTGGTCATGGTGTGGTGGTATTATTCAGTCAGTATTTGCTAGTGCTATGTGGTCTTTGTAGGACATTGGTACTATTAACCTGGGATTCTGGATTTGTGTAGCAGTTTTATTTGGTAACTGTATGACTATTATTTAGTAGTTTTATATGTAGCACATTGTGTTAAAGGTTTTTGTATATTTTAGCTTTGGTTGATGGTGATGCACTGTGTCGCATTGTGGCACATTATGTTACTGGGGGGAGGGGAGAAATTTCTTCACTCGCCCTGAGAGCAATTTATCCTAGGAACAACCCTGGATACACATTTCTACTTTATGTTTCAAAAGATATGTTAGGAGTTTTTCTGCATTTATAAATAACTGTGTTCAACACTGTCCTAATAAATAACAGTGAGATCAGGCCTATAGCGACTACAAAGTAGAATGTTGCATTAGAAGCAGTAGGTGAGCCATTTGGTTTCACGTCTTATTTCCGGTATAACTTGTCGAAAATTTTCAGCCACAACCAAGTTCAAAGTCAATGTAGATGATAAAGATGGGACTCCATTATCCTTCACCAGAACCACAATCTTTTGTCTCAAAGGTTTTATATCTGAAAGATCTCGTCCAATCCTGATTTCTCCAGTGTATTGGCCAATTGTTAATAAAACTGGATAAGTGACTTGTAATAAGTGATAGGAGAGCCAGGCGTTGTGTCCAGAGTCAGCGTCCACTGCAATCACTTTGGTGACCAGATAACCTTTCTCAGCAGAGTGAGGAATAAACTCAAATAATGCTGATCCCTCAGTGTCTGCTGATGGGTAGAGGATCTTAGGAGCATTATCATTCTTATCAATGATACATATCCTCACTGTGACATTACTGCTTAGAGGAGGAGATCCACTGTCTTTAGCCATCACCTGGAACTGAAATTCTCGCAACTGTTCATAGTCAAATAATCTCTGGGCATAAATCTCTCCAGTCATTGATTTGATAGAAATATAAGAAGTAATTGCAGTGTCATGTCGTAGCTCAATAAAGCTTTTCAGATGTTGATCAGGTTTTCAAATTAAAAATTAGTTGAAGGTAAAAATATCCAGGTTCATTCAATGCAAGCATTGTGAGACAAGAGGCATACAGCATATTGCCTATACAATTTCAAGTTGTGTCTCCCCCCCAGACAAAGAAGTTTCAAACTCTTATAACACAATGTCTCCTCCTTCTTATTCCTATACGTTGGTTTAAAGTTAACATTTCCATATGGACCCACCTCTTATTGAGAAAAAGAAAACTTTTTCAAGTAGTAAGAGTCCAATGAATGGATGGTGTATTCAGTCAAACACATGGTATTAATTAATGCCACAAAGTCTCAGTAAGAAAGGGGCCCTCTATGTAAATTCCTTTCTGCTGAGATCTTACAGCAACATCCTACTCTTATGGACTGGCTAGAAACAATTAATATTAATATAAAAATCATATTAAAGTATAAAAATTAAAAAAATAATA